>JANSTW010092001.1:0-18567 GCA_027564275.1 Diadocidia ferruginosa | reverse complement strand
AAGTATGATTTTAAGACAGGCTCTCGACCAATTTTTGTTTATTATTTTTAGTAATGAAACATTTATTTAATTAAAAATTCAATCATACTTATATCATAAAAAACGACCGTAAAAACTACAATTATACCAAATAATAATAATTAACTCCAAACCTGCTTTATTATTATTGATAATATATAATTAAATAAAAGTAATAAAATTCAAAAAATTACAAACAAATTAATTTAGTGGGAGTTGGATAGACCTTCTGTATTATAATATAGCTGACAGCGCACATGCAACATAGGCACGAAGCGTACACTTTTTCTAATGGATGCCACAAACATGTATCTGTTTTTTAATATATTTTACAATATTTTGATCATCATAAAAATCAACTAAAATTTATAATCTTAATTAATATTTTTGAAATTTTATCAGAATAGTAATATCATTAGATTTTACCGATGAATTTTTAGAATATTTTGTGAAAAATTTCAGTGTATAGATCTAAGTAAAAGGTATTTCTTAATAAATATAATAATAAATTGATTTTATTTATTATTCATCATACCTGATTGAGATTTCATATTTCAATAAGCTTAGAAATAATAAACCCATGATATTTAAGGAATTTTTTAATATAAAATTGGTCAGATTTTAATCGATTATCAAAAGATTTTAATCGTTTTTTCCAAATTCTAAGTAAATTTTTTGAAATTTTATCAGAGTTTATTAAAAATTCATTAGATTTAATTGAAATATCATCAGAATTTAGCGCAACCATGAAGTAGATTTTAAAGAAAATTTTAGTAAATGAAATATCGAAATAAAATATAAAACGTTGTTGTACTGTCTTAGTTAAATTGATCGAAAATTATTACCGACAAATTATAGTAGCTTTTGTTCTTGGATTTTCGATCGTTTTTCAAAATTAGATGTCGAACTTGATTCAATCGAGCGTCGATTGAGATTTCATCAAAGTTGATTGATATTTCATATTTTAAATTATTTAATAAACAATTTCAAGATATTTTAGATTTTGATAAAGTTTCACAAAATTTCGATCGACTTTCAAAAAATATATAAGTTTATATACTTGGATTTTTTGTATGTAATTCTAATGCATATTGTATGTTACACATTATAATTCCATAACTGCCGGGGAATAATTGTTTTTTTTTTTTAATTTTATATTTATGTCATTTTGTTATATAAACTTGTTTATATATTGTGAATCTCATCTCAAAAATATGGGTTAAAAAGCTATGTTCAAGTGAGTTTCAGTTCTCGTAACTTCATCAGTGACCAGACTAACTCTGTTCATAGCAATACTCTATAAGTTTGAAATTTCTTTGTTTTAATTTAAATTTGTGGTTTGTTACCGCAATATCATTAGATTTTGAGTAGAGTTTTAGTAGATGTTGTTAAAATTTTAGTATTGATCTAATTAAAACTTCAAAATAAATATAGTAATAAATTGGTTTTATTGAATTTTTATCATATTTGATTGATATTTCATATTTCAAATTGCTTAAAATTTTTAAACCCTTGAAATTTCAAAAAATTTGAATTTGAATTTAAAATTGATAAAATTTTGGGTAAGTATCACAAGATATAAATCAATTTTAATCACAAGATATAAATCAATTTTCAAAATAGTGCGAATTTGAATGAAATTCTTCAGATTTTATTGCAATTTTATCAGTTTTTACTTGAATAGCATTAGAATTTGAAGCAAATTTGCAGCAGATTTTAAAGAAACGAAATCTCAATATTAATATAGTAAAACATTTATTTTATTGAAATTTTATTGTAATTTTATTGTAATTTAAAGCAACGGATTGAGATTTTATCAAACTTGATTAGGATTTTATTTATTAAATGGCTTTAGAAATAATAAAAACATGAATTATAAACAAAATTGGGATTTTGATATACAATTTATTAGAGTTTAGTAGAGTTTAAGAGTATTACAAGATTTTGATCAAATTTCAAAAAATAAGTGAATTTTTTTTTAGATTTCATCAGATTGAAATTTCTGGTTATAGTTTTAACTAATAGATTTTTTTGAAAATTTTAGTAGTTTTAAGAGAAATTTCAGAATAAATATAATTAATTGATTATATTAAAATTTCATGCGAGATTTCATCGAGAATGCAATTAAAATTCTATTTATTTTCATAAAACCTACAGCATCGTAATGTGTTTACCTAAATGTTTGTAAATTTTTAAAATTCTTTATCAATTTTTGTTAAACATTTTTTTTTTTTTAAATTCAGAATTTCATTAATAAAATTTAACAAATTTTTTTTCAGTTGAAATTTCCTCAAAATGTTGGTAAAGCTTAAGCAGATTTTGTTGAAATGTTTGCAATTGAAAACGAAAAACGTGTTTACTTAAATTTTATCAGTTCTTTGATTAAATTTCAGTCACTTCAGCTGAAATTCAAATTTAGTTTACTAAAATTTAATTTAATGTAATCAAATTTTGTTTAAATTTCAAACCATTTTTAGAAATTTTTTTGTTTTCAGTTTTGAAACTTCTTTCAAAATAATTAAAAAATTTAAGGATACCTCTGAACTTAATTCACATATATTTTTTTTAATCACCATAAAATCTGTGAAATCAGCTTACATTTTTCCCGGACGATAAGATAGCTGGGCTTAATTTTTTGTATTAGCTGGATAATGTACCGGTGCATAGGGCAAGTCCACATATCAAATTCTCCAATGAGAGTCATATTCATGCCACCTATTTGGAACGTTCGTCCCTGATTCGCAACATATTATACAATACGCAGAATGACAAAGTACAATATATATTTTTTCAGTCAGATATCTAAATAACATAACCTACATATTATAAGGCATTCATATAATATTTATATAAAAAATAAAATACTATTGAGGGGATAGATACACAATATTTAAATATCTAGAAGAAACAATATTAAGCTGCTTCAAACATACATACGTAGATATATGAGCCAGTAAGCCCCACACACATATTATAAATATTTAACATTTTCCTGAAGAAGAAAAAAAATGATTTTATATAGAAACATACATTTCTACTTTTAGCAAAAAAAAATGGAAAATTTTATACATTTTTAAGATTTTCTTTAAGAAAGTTGTCGGAAATGCCGTACAGTATATAGGCAAACGTTTTTATTTCAAAAAGATTATATGTACGATTTGATTGGGGCACATTAAATGTTAGACATTTAGAGATGTCACATACGAAATTATTTATATATGTGAAAGATTTCGGAAAAGATTTTTTTTTTTTGAAAATGATTTTCGATTTTCTATATAAAAACATTAGGCAAGTATCGAATAAATTATGTATAGGTAAATATTTAGGAAGTATAAAGTTAATGTTGTCTTACAAATTTTTAAAGGTAATTTTTCTTTGATTTTTTTATACATATTGAGTTATAAGTACTTCCATCAAAATCTGTTATTCCATTTTTGTAATTTTTTTTTCTCTGATCTTTTTTTTATCAATATTCAATATTTATTAATAAAAAAGCAGAACCGGTGCTACATATAATTTTAATTGAAGTATAACTATAAGATTCCATTTAAAATTCTTAAATATCAAACAAATCAATAAATAAAATATTTACTTATTTATAAATTATTTTATATTATTTTTATTTGCTTAATTTCCTTATATAAATAATAATAAATGACTTTTGTGTTTTGTATGTAAAAGCTCATCATTTTCTATAAACCGCCTAAAGTTATGTTATATAGTGAACGAGGAAAAACCATCTCAATTTTTGTCTTGCAAAGCTATGTGTGGCGTTCCATTTAATTTAAAAGCTCTGGAAAAGCTGTGGAAAATAAGTTGTCGCTGTTCTGATTTAAAGTTAAATTTCGATACAAAAAACTACAAAAACAAATTGAACAACTTTTGTGCAGTCTGTCACGTAACCCACAAGCCATTCAGTTAAACATATTATGTCTATACAAATACAAATAATGTTATTAAAAAATACAAAAAAATTCGTTGCACAGAACAACTTTATTAATTTAATTTTTTTTTTATATTTTTCTCAAAATAAGTAAATGGAAAAAAGCAAAGAAAAAAAACCATCGAAACATCTTGAGAAAGTTTCATATACTACTCCTCGTATACCAATATAATAGAACTTTTTATATTTTCTGATTTTCAAATTATTTATTTCTTTCATATTAAAAAATGAAAAAAATGTTGGCTTCATTTACAATTTGATTGAAGAAAAAAATAGCAACATAGAAATGTTGAAAAACTTAAATATAATATACCTACATAATGCTCAATATCGCTTAAAAATTTAGGTTCATTCGAGAGGAGTGGAATTTCAAGTGTCTCATTATTTAGTTATTAGTGTTTTAACTTTAATTGGTAAAATGGTTAAAGTTTCTACTGGCTGTACAATAGAAATACAAAAAAAAATTTTGCTTTTACTCTAAATACAAAAAATCCATACAATGATATATGGAAAATGTATGCTTCAATTAAGGTCAAAATGGTCGAATTGCCAGGTCCATTTTTTTCTCGTTTTATGATGCCCTGATTCAGAAAAACTAGAAAATAAAAAGTGTCCGTTCTTCTGTTCGTCAGCAAAATATGGGACATAAGAAAGTTTTACACTAGTCAAAGGATTTGGCAAATTTTTTATGAGGATGAGTAATTAGTGGCCCCATACTCTGGGATTGTATTTGAAGTCTCTAGGTCAAAGATGAAGGGGTGCTCCCATACGATTTTTTTTTTCTAAAAATGCCCGAAAAATATGAGCATATAGAGTTTACCAGTAGACGGATTGGAACACATTTTGGTAGGGATGAGTTTTTAGTGGTCTCATACTCTGGAATTGCATTTGAAGTGTCTAGGTCAAAGATGAAGAGGACCTCCCATACATTTTTTTGTGTCTAAATAATACCGAAAAATATGAGCATATAGAGAAAGTTTTTTTCAAGTAGACAGAACAACAAATTTTGGTGGGAATGAGTTTTTAGCAGTTTCATACTACAGGATTGCATTTAGGGTCTATAGGTCATACTATTTTTTTTTTTGCTAAAAATGGCTTTTACATATGAGCATATAGATAAAGCTTTTTCCTGGTAAACGGATTTATTTCGAAATATATGAGCATATAAGTAGTGGAGCTATGGGCATTCTAGCTCACTTCTGACATCACGGCTTAAGAGTTAAAAATTTTTATAGGGGAAAATTTTAGGATTATCATGAGAGGGTTTGAGAAGTTTTGTAAATTTTCGTGTAAAAGTAGGTTTTAAGTGTCCTTATATACTCTGGGATTCCACCTTGGATTTCTAGGTTAATTTAGGTTATTTTATATTGTTGTAAATATCTAATAGTTTACATTAAAAGCAGCATCCTAGTTATACTGGGGGCTCTCGGACCGATTTTTTATTTATTAAATATCTATCACCTTTTATTATCATTTTCCTGTTTTTAACTTCATTTTTACAATTTTTAAAAGATAAAGTTAAACTTGAATATATCTATCGGACGTTCGGTCAAAGATTCGAGATTATTTGGCAAATATGTAAAATTCCCCCTCTTGGATCATCCTTAAACCATAAACTCTTCCCTGAACAACGGTTGTTCGTGAAGTTTGCGGTGCTCGGCCTTCTTTTGGAGGAGAAAGGGTTTAAAGATCGTATTTTGTATAGGAAACTAATTTTATTAATTTTTTTTTACCAATTTAAAAAGCAAATTTAGACATTATAATGGTCTGGGTGAGTAAAAAAACTAAAAATACAATTTTTGGACATTTCTCTTCTTATCAGGGGGCTGCCGCCTTCCCCTCTCTGAACCTACTGCTTTGTTTTAATTTTCTTGTCAGAGTGCTGCCGCCACCCGGACTCCCTGCACTCTGTAACCCTTAGAACTAAAGTTGTAGCCCTTGTCAAGACCTTTCATTTGACACAACACAACCCATATAAATGTTTATAAATTTAAAATTTAGAAACAGGTTATTCGGTCAACAAAAAGTGAATACTTTTGTAATATTATAGGCTCTAGCTTTTGCCTGAGGCTGTGGTTCTAGCTTTCGCCAGAATAATTTCAAAAAAGTGTCTTTACTCCTATACCGACAAGCGTTTGCAATATTTCTAGGCTAACCCGTCATCAGTGGAGATGGGTAACACTCTCCAGGTAGTGAAATTCTAACATTTCAAGTCTTGAAATGAGTTATATATTGCTCTAACGAATACAAAAACGGAATGGTAAAAATAATTCCACCAAACAAATTTTACAATTAGTATTAAGCTTAAAAAGTCTGACAATATAAAAGATGGGATCGGTTTAAACCCTAATGACGTCTGTGTGACAATATAAAACATAGGCTCTGTGTGAAGACCCAATAGTCTTTGTGCTAGAATATGTGTAATTCCCCAATGTATATGTGCGATAATATACAAAATCGGATCTTTTCCAAGTCCCAAAGGTCTTCGTGACAACCTAAAAAAACGATGTGAGAAGTTCAAAAGGTCTTTGCGACAACTTAAAGTAGTGAATCTGTGTGACGTCCAAAGATCTCCGTCACAGCATAAAAGATAGCATCTATGTGAAGCCCCGTAAAGAACTTCATGACAACCAAAACCATTGGATCCGCGTGACTCCCTAAAGGTCGCCGAGAAAACATAAAAGACAGGATCTGTGCGAAGCACCAAAGGTCTTGATAACAATAAACTACGTGCCATCTTTTTGAAGCCCCATAAGTCTGTAGGACAATATAAGAGATGGAATCGGTTTGGTACATATCTGTATGACGCCCCAAAGGTCTTCGTGACAGCATAACGTATGGGATCTGCGTTACACCCCAACGGTCTCCATGACAGCATAACATATGGAATCGTGTTATGCCCCTAGATTCTCTGTGCCAATAAAATAGATGAGAAATCTTTGAGGCTCCAAAGGTCTCCCTGACAATATAAAATATGGAATCTGTGTGAAGTCTGTGTGACAATAAAAAAAATAGGATCTCAAGTATCTTCATATTGATATGTTCAAAACTTAAGTGTGTGTGGTTTTTTTATGCCTAAATCGTAGTATCGCTGTTTTTAGGCATTGAATAAATCATTATCGCATAGCAATATGTAGAAAGTCAGCAAAATTCAGCTCAAATCTTGCAATTTATCTTTTATTTCTATAGTAAAAAAATCGCATGTCATATCACCTTTTCCTCGTGGGAAACCTAAAAATAAAATTAGACAAGATTTTTTGCTACAATTTATACAATTTCAAGAGTTTGATTATTTTTTAAATAATTATTGCCTATTCGAAGGTTTTGTTTGTACATTTTTATATTCTTATGAAATAACAGAAGAAGCCGAATTTCAATTTCTTAAACTGACACTTTACAATTTAAGAAATTGAAATTCGACTTCTATACAAAAATATATAACTTTATTTAAAATTTATTTAAAAAAAAAACTCTAATAATAATTTTTTCTTCTTCATTTTTCCAACTACAGTTTAAGCAGATGGCGTAAACAAAATCAAAAATCAAGTACAGAACTTTATCGTGAGGCTGCTCAAATGTTAGGACTATCGTGTACACTAAGTGACAGCTGTCGTTGTTTGGATTGTCAGGTATATGAACTATTACTTTAATAAATTTTCCTTTTTCTATATTATAATATTTATATTCCCTGTAATATTACCCTGCACGTATTTTATACAAAATGTTAAGAAAATGAATAACTTTCTCCAGAGATAGTTTCAAATTAGTTAATGGATAAACTGATTGTTGTACACAAGTTTGTCGCATGTAACATTTTTGGAAACGTAAAGAAGAAGAACAAAGATTGTATATAACTTTTCAAAAAGTTTAAATTACTATTTTCCATATTATTATAATATGGATAGCAAAATTTTCATATTTTAAGTTTTTAAATAAAACATTTTAATGCCATTATAGGGAGAAAGAAAGAAGAAAAAAATTGGGAAAGTTTCTACTTCATTAGACTATAGTGGTTATATGGTCCGTATTTAACGAAGCGATTTTTTTTGCAAACATTTCTTTAGACATTATTAGATATTTTATTTGAATTTAAAAATAATGTTAAATAAAAAGTTTTATTTAAATGGAAACAAAATTTAAGAGATTTGTGGTCAAAATTAACATATTCAATAAATTGTACCGGCTGCGCCATAATTTTTTTGAATTTTAAAGTTTTCGCACATTATTGCAGTAAGCATTCATTTTTATTAGATTTTGTGCACTCAATGTTTTTAAAAATTAGTAGAAAATTAAGGACTTTAAATTAAAAAATTATGACCTAATTTTTTAATTATTTATTATTATTATTAGATCGTTAGATCTAAATTTTTTTAAATCAAAGGACTGAGGGCTTTTCAGCTAAAATTAGCAAATCCTTTTTTTAAATTAATTACCGACTGCGCCCAATAAATTGTATTAAATCGATCTAATTTGTAAGACTTGTATTTTAATATATTTATTAATAAATTTTTTTTTCCACAGAGTCGATACTTTGATTGTGACGATTCCGATGCATTTTCTGAACAATCGTATTCAGACGAAAATGACATTGCCGGCAATAATTCAGATAACGAAAATTGTCTGGATGATGTTGGTGCTGATGAAGATGATGCCTTTACTAGAAAATATTTACCACCGGCAGGCCCATCAGAGCAGGGTCACCATAATGCCATTAGAAATAGTAGCGATCATTTAGCGTGCGAAAATAATCGATTTATTAATACAACTTTACCGCCGTCTTCGTCTTCGTCATCGTCAACAACGCAATCCGGTCAAGATAATCTATCAAATTGTGAATCACTTAGTGACTTAAGTACAGACGATAGTGAACGTGATCGAGAATAGTTATTAGCAGCAACTTCAATATTTCTTGGTAAGTAAATTAAATCTATGGATATCATACTAAAAAGTCTATATAGGCACGAAACGTGAATATTTTGCTATACCGGAAGCACACTAAGTTAAACCACCTACTTAATTAAAAGAAAACTTAAAAAAAAGTGTATTCTCATCGATCCAGTTGTCAACATAATTTTCGTATTAGTTTTAGTAATAAAATCACATTTTTATTATATTATGTGTACGTTTCGGTAATGTTTGCTAACCTCTTCAGTATGTAATCTAAAAAACTCTTACTCTTTCAGAAAATCAAATCTAAAACAATATATAAATCAACCAATTATTCCATTTCTTAACATAATTTATACAAAAAATAAAACAATAAAGAGAATATTTAATTACACACAACAAACTCAGCCCACCCAATTTTTGACAACAGAACAATATTTATACATCAAAGTCAAATTTATTTATAATTTTCTTTTTTCTTTTCCTGCAATTCAATTCAACAGTTTTTCTTGCGTATAATAACCGTTGCTTGCTGCTGCTGCTGTTCTACCCTTGATTTGTTTATTATTTTTAGGATTTGTTTTTTTGTCATAGCAAATGCTGGAGCCAAAAAAAACACAATGCCATTTACAAACCTACTTAACATTTTACCTAATAATAATAATCATAATAATAATAATACGAAGAACATCCCCCATCTGCTAATATAAGCTTTTTGTAATAGATAGCTTTGAGTGTGGATAGATATAGCAGCGAATATAATATGCTTATGGGTGCCTCAGTGTACTCCAATTCTTGTATACTTACAATTACCTTATATATATTTTTCATTTAATAAAAGATAAGAAAAAACGAATATTTTACAGGTAAATAATGATGATGATGACTTTATATATTATAGCGACGTTGTACGAACCAAGTGAAGGGAAGGTGATGTTGTTGATTGTAATTATTATTACGATGACGATCTGGTTATATATATATACATAAGTACGTGCACCTTATAAAACAAGAAAATGAAAATTTTTTACCCCCATGC
This sequence comes from Diadocidia ferruginosa, assembly GCA_027564275.1. Taxonomy (NCBI): domain Eukaryota; kingdom Metazoa; phylum Arthropoda; class Insecta; order Diptera; family Diadocidiidae; genus Diadocidia; species Diadocidia ferruginosa. The sequence goes on along the minus strand of JANSTW010092001.1, from coordinate 8,680 downwards.
TTCGTACTTATAACATGGTGCTATATTTTTGTGAAAAAGCCACCCTGTAATAATAACAATGTAAACACAATCAAATATGGCTAGAGCGCAAGCATCACAGCATCCAGATTCACCATCACTCTATCCAATATAGTCATATACCTATTCCATATCAGTGGTTCTCAACCTGTACAGCATTTAGATTGCGGTCTAATATATATGTATAAGTTTTTTTCCTATAAATAATATAATAATTCTAAACTCTATATTGCGGCAAAAAAATATCGTGTAAAAAACACAGAGCCACCACCGGGGAACGGTGTTAAAATGTGTGTAAAAAATATTTTTCGAAGGCAACATCTAAATTTACTAAATAACATTCCAGAAAATTATTTTTGAGTAATCGGTGTTATATTATTTATACTTAGATGCAAAATACTTTATATTTAACACAGTATGGTGATAATTAACACAATTAAATTTTAAAAATAATTAATTTAACAAACTGTTATAATTTATGATCTAACACACTCAAATATTTCACCCATCGAAACATAAGCCAATATTTATAGTTTACCGGCGCAGCACAATTGAGACCCCTTCGCCTAAGAGAGGTTAGTCAATACAAACTTTTTGTTCTGGAGTTAAGGAATGAACTGCCCTCTTTCGGGGAAGGGAGGCAGTGTTTAAAGTTTGTATGCAAAAGTTTTGGCTGAACTGTAGTATAGCGAATAGGACACCACCTCTTCTATCCTGTAAAGGGTCATCCCCCGATCAAAAAATTATACCACGACTTTTGGGAGAAAACCCCCCCCCCTCCTTTCGGCAGGTTAAAGTTTGTATGCAATATTATGATGTCATATCTATACAGTATACAGAATGTAAAAGTAGGCAAATTAACATTTTTTGTAGTGTAAACTTATGGGGGTAACCCATCATTTCAAAATGGGAGGGGCTTATCGTTTGCATAAAAAATATCAAAAATATATTTTTTATACCTATGTGTTGTGTGTATGCAAATGAAAGGTCTTGACAAGAGCTACAATTTTAGTTTCAATTGTTTAAGCCTATCGTTCCCCCTTCTGTTCGCAGACAGGCAAATAAAATTTTCCTTCTAAGAAATCCTTTAACCCCTCATAGAGGCTTATGGGAGGACGATGGTCTTAAGCTTCTCGCCTAAAGAAATATGGGGTTTCCCCCAATAGTCGCAGTATAATTTTTTTGTCGGGAGATGACCCATTACAGGACAGAGGGGGTGGGGTCCTCTTTAAAGCATATTCGTTGTACTGCAGATTCGCCAAAGTTTTAAAGTAAAATACTTTGATGCCTAACCTATACAGAATGTTAGAGTGGGTGAATTAAAAATATTGTAGTTTATATTTAAAGGAGGGCACTTCCTCTCTCAAAGTGGGAGGGGCTCAAGTTTTGTATGAATAATGAAGAAATATAAATATTTATAAGGGTTGTGTGGTATCAAATGAATAAGATCTTGACAACCGCTACAATGTAAGTTCTATGGGTTTATGTATATAGGAAATTTTTTAGAAATTATATTATAGGCGACGCCTAGAAAAAACATATCTAAAAATACAACTTTTGTAATTTTTTTCCCTATACTTACCCTCTATTTTATTTTCATTTTCTTATCTGGGTGGGCCGGCACTTTCCGGACCCTTGCTATATCATTTGGTTAAAAGAAGAATTCTCTGGGATGTCTAAGAAAGGCTATATATTAGCCAGTGTACTAAAAATGCGCTATTATTACTTATTATAAAAAAACGGAATTTCTCCCGTAAGTTAACACTACACAAAGGGGCGGATCTTCCCCAAGGCCAGCAAGGCCGTGTAGGGCTCGGATATAAGCACACAGTTTTAGTAAAAACATTTTGGTTTTATTTTAAATTTATTTTTATTCACCTAAAAAAATATATGTACAAAACGCAAGACCGTAGCTTATGTTGTTGTTTCTTTAATCCTCTTTAATCCTTTCTTAGCGAATTTTAGGTTTGTTTTAATTTTTTATGCAGGATTTAAGCAAAACGTGTCAAAAATAGCATTCCGTTGACATGATCATCATCATCATCGTGTCCTTTACTCCAAAGCAAGGGAGCATAACGACCATTTTTACCTTTTTTTCTATCTGATACCATGGTTTTCATTGACGACTATAACTCTGACTATATCAAATTTGGAGTGTTGTCAGCAACTCGCACTAGCCATATTTTTTTGGTGATCAGTGAGGCGGGTTTTTACACTATATGAGGAACCCTATCAGTTGGTGTCATATAGGCGGACCAACGGCTTTAAGTGACTTCCGAACCACTGCGATCGTTTTTTATTTTTTAGAAAAAACACCTGCGAATGAAAGGTGGTAGTCCAGTTGTGAATATGTCGAGACTCGAACCTCTTGGACACAAAGCCGTGACGCTACTCACTACTCTATGCTGACTACTTTTTAATGAGTACATACGATTAAAATAAAAAAAAACATAATAAATAAACATCACTTCCAAAAGTGTGCGAAAACACGCAATGGTCATCTATAAATCTCTGGGGAAGATAGCAAATTAATTAATTTATGGTAAAATTTCGAGTTTTACCTTTTAATATTAAAAATTGAATAACTAAAAAAACGAGAAAATAAAAACCCAGTTTTTGAAAATAAAATCTTTATTCACAGTTGCAGTAAAAAAATAAAAATAGTTTCTTAAAATTTCCTAGTAAGAATATAATTGTCTCTTATATTAACCAACATATTTAATATTTCTTTGTATGGAATATATTCGTTAAGCGTTATCTCCAATGGCAAAAACATAGCCGTACGTTTGCATACGTACAGCTGCATAGAAGTTAAACCAAAAGTTAAACATATAGGAAACACTTTTCTTTTTAATTCTCCATTTGTAGACTTCCACCACGAGGTTTATATTGTCTTAAATTTGTAATGGGTCGCGTTATGCTTATATAGGACATGTTAAACGTCAAAAATATATATGTATAATAGCCACAATGGCCGTGAAAAAAGAACAAAAATTGATTTTTCACATTCATTGAACTAAAATTGAACATGCCCAATTGATGATATCATATAGGAAAACTTACAGTTTTAAGAGGATTTCGAATCACTCAGCCAGAATTCAAATCACTATTGAAAAGCTACTAAACAAATATTTGTTGGTGAAAAAACATTTGTGAGTGCCGCCAACAGGTTTCGAACCCCGATACCTCCCGCTTGAGATATATCTAACGCGCGCATAAACCCGCTCGGCTTTCCCATCGGTTAGGAAACATATGTAGCTATCCATAATGATGCATTTTTAATTTCTATGCAGATTGCAGAGCAATGTTTTTTGAGGTTATGTAATTGTTATATATATTTTTTTAATATTATGATTAAAGACAAATATTATTTAAAATAATAATGTAATAAATAAAAAGGTATTCGGTTTATATTAATGAGTTTTTTAGGATGGTTATGGTGGGAAATATTTGTTAAGTTGCATATGCATAGCCATCGCGGATAGCAAAAATTTGCTACGGAAGTCTATTCATACGTATGCAAACGTACGGCTATGTTTTTGCCATTGTAGATAACGCTATAGACTAAAGATTTTATATAGTTATTTTAGACTTCTAGATTCATTTCCATTTCACCATAAAATCTTTAGTCGTATATATTCCATACAAAGAAATGTTAAAATATGTTTTTACTAGAAAAATCTCGTGTTTTACACAATCTGAGAAAGGATAGGCAATACTACACCATTTCGCTAATATATTTAATTATAATATTATATCTGACGATGGATGTAGAAAACTACATCCATTTGTATATATATGTCTATGTATCTTAATGATTATTTATAAAAAAATATAAAAATATGTCTATACGTTAATCTTGCAAGTGAAATAATTTATATGTATAAATGATTAATGAAAAATTTGCTAAAAATATTTTACACTAAACGTTTTTTCACATATGTGTTCAAAAAACAAACTTTTAACAAAAATTTAAGAAAAAAATCATTTTTACTTTATAAAATAAATTGTAAACGCAAAAAATTTTTAAACAATATTTAAAAATCTTTGCTGCAGACCTATTCTTGAGACAAAAACATAAGAAATATAAAAAAATTGAAATTTAGGACTGTAGGCTAATCGGTCAACGAAAAGTGAATATTTTTGCAACTTTTCGTTGACCGATAAGCCTATAGAGTTCAATTTACACTACACTCTTTAACATACGTCTCCTTATGTGCCTGACTAAAAAACAGACTTGCAACAACAAAATTAACAAAAATCCATTTTAATTTAATAAAATAAATTCTGAAAGCAATAAATATTAAAAAATATTTTAAAATTTGTGCACCGCAGACTGTTTTTTAGACTCCAACCTAAGGAGACATATGTTAAAAAAGGTGTAGTGTAAATTGAGTTTAAGTTCCTAAAATTCAAATTTGTTAACATTCACGGTCGAAAAAAGTCAATATTTTAAAAGGATAACATATTATGTAAAAAACATGTAGCGTAAATTGGTTCTAATGCCCATTTTACACTATGCGTTTTTTAACATATTATATGTATTCTTATGTTTGCAGCTAAAAACAGACTTTTAACAAAAAAATTAACAAAAATCCATTTTAAATTTTATAAAATAAATTCTAAAAGCAATAAATATTAAAAAATATTTAAAATCGGTAGCCCGCAAACTGATTTTTAGACACAAACATAAGAAGACATATTATGTTAAAAAAGGTGTAGCGTAAATTGAGCTTAACATGCAATAAAAAAAAACTTGATTGAATAATTATCTTCAAAGATAAAAAAGTTTATCGGCCAGAACTTCGGCGGTGGGTCGCTTCACTGACTGGCCAACCAGAAAAGCCAATTTATGGGCGTACTAAAACCGAAAAAATGAAAATTTTAAGAATCTTATAAAACACTTTAAAATACTAAATTATACCTGGCAACATGCAGGCACTCGTACAGTGCCAGGCCAATTGTAATAGAGAAAACATAGTTTATAGCTTAAACGTTGCAGAATGTCCGGTTCAAAATTAGCACTATCATAGGCAACAATGTAATGTGTCGGTGTCACAGTTCCTTCTCGGACATTTTGCGACACCAGGAAAAAATCGTACAGAAACCTTCTGGTTATTGTGTGATCAACTATGCTTCCCGGTAATGGATTTACTATACCATTGTTGGATTGCTGCAATGGAAAATAATTGAATTTATTATTTAACTAATTAAGTTTGTATATGGTTCGATTCAATGTTACCGAAAACAAACGGGTATTTATTCGTTTCTGAACAACGATAAAAGTAAAGTCTGGATTATAATCCGGATTCTCATAACGACAAGCATTTTTCAGTTGTGGAATTTCATATTCGTTACACATTTTTAATTGACCATCGCCAACGCCATCGCTTTATAAAAAAAATAAAATTAAAATTGTTGAACAAATAATTTCTGGAATTTCTCAACTTACCGAAATATAATAATTTTCTCTGGTAATGCTTTGTTCATAAGTTTGTATGCGTTAAGTGCTGACATCAGTGACACGCACAGTCCATTTACGAATTCTTCCTTTTGTTTTTGTATAATAGCTTTACTGTACCATCGCGTATAGGTTCGGTTGAGAGATGCAACAAAGGCCGATACAGAATTTTGCTTCTTATTTGAATCATGATACGTATCAATGCCACATACCATGACATTTTTGAATGGAATATTAACACTCCACAATGTGCCGCCCATTTTGCAATTCATTTGTAAGGCAATTTTTTGAACTATTGATCGATTCTTTGCATCATTCGATAATGTTCTGGCATTAATTACCTTCAAATAAAAAATCAAGTTTTAATAAAATTTAATTGTATACTACCCCTTCTAAAATAGGGGGCCTAACGTTTGTATGAAAAATATCGAATTATAAACATTTATTGCCTGATGTCAAATGAAAAAAAGTCTTGACAAGTTTATTTTTAGTTCCAAGGGAGAGGATTCAAGAGGGGGATTCTACATATCCGCCAACAACTCGGCCAAGGCAAACGGTTTTTTTTTTAAATTTTACAAGTTGAGTCAATTCGCGAGGCATGCACGGGATTGAATTTTATGCATTTTAATGATTTTTACAAAACACTCATTTTATTAGAGTTCTAACAATGTTTGAGGCGGTAAAACTCAGAAACTATGAGAAATATCGAAAAATAAATAATGATAGTATTTACTCCTGTATTTACTTCTGCTTACTTTATTTAAATCGTGTGAAAAATAAAAGAAATATTTTCATTTTACTAAAACGGTGCAAAAAATGTAATACCCCTGTAACTCGGTAAATATGAAAAATTGACCACCCTCAAATATGATTTTTTACTCAGAATAAGTCATATAATCTAATCACCCCTTAACGGGAACGCACCGTTAATTGAATCACCCTGTATAATAAATAAAATAAAACTTACTTGCGATGGCATAGGTAGCTCCGAACAGCATACTTTTTTTATTGCCGCGTAACGATCGTCTCGAGACGTTGGACAAATTATTACGACAATTTGCAATTCTTGATTAATACATTTTCGTAATTTTTGCACATACAAATCAGTCTTATCGACGTCAATTTTTTCCAATATTGGTTTATTGACACGAATTCCCATTGGTGCCGAATTACGTTCCATAATTTCCACAAATGATCGGGCACATTTGGCATCACGTGTCGTATAGATAACCAGCCAATTGGTAAGATTTATAACTTCCAACAGTTCATTGGATGTGGCAACCCTATTAAAATCTGCATTTTCTCCGGCTGATACCGTTTTTCTGGCAAAAATAATATTTTCTATTCCTAGATTTCGACCCTGCAGCTCAACCGTTTTAGGGTCTAAGGATATGCCCCAATTAGTGAGATACTCTAGAGCCTTTGGTGTATTATTTAAATTATTACAAAACTTATTCAGACCATGGAGGCGTTGGTTGGGCGATACTTTGGTATATGTTGCAATGTCACGCATAACTTTAAAATCACTTCGCATTTCATCCGTGTAACCGGTTAAGTAACAAATTTCCGGCACTAAACATATAGTTCGATATTGTTTTTCTACTTTACCAGCGATTTTCAATTCCATATTATGAATTAGTAATGGCTGTTTCGTATTTTGTATGTCAATATTGTATTGATTTTTATAGTATTGAAGAAAGTTAATTTCTTGATTATTCCACTGAAACGTATCCATTGGAGAAGCTTCAAAATTAATATCATCGATACGATAAAAACTGTTATTGTAACGGGTCAGAACAACCGCTCCCAACAATGCAGATTGTATTGTTCGTTGATAGTTGATATTGTCTGACCGATAAGCTTCGTTCATTAAATCTAATACAGTTTTTTCATTAAGAACCCTGTGACTTATGTCCAAACATAACATAACCCCATCTTCATATTCTTCAACAGCAGTCACATATCCAGGCCACACTTCCAGCTTATGCTGAGGAATAATTTTCGGTGCTTGGGGATCGAAATAATTTTGTCCGATACGTACAAACTTAAGTACGTTCATTATTCGACCAAACAATATGTTATAAAATTGGACACACTCAGCCATTCGTTTTTGTCGTTTAAAAATAATCTTTACTGTAACTGTTGTGTTATCATTCTCGTTTAAAGACTTAAGTTCCGTGTTGGGATTGTCTAACCTAAATGGTAAATAAAGCGTTGTACCGTCAAAAGTTTTAGCGTTTCCGATAACATTGACATGTTGATTCAAAACCCTAAATCTCAATGATTTTGAATGAACGTTTGGTTCAAATTTTACCTCGTACTCAAAGATGCCTTTATTTTTGTCAATATTTAATCTTATATAATTCGAATGTATGTTGATCGGTGTTCCTAAAATGAAATAATAGATAATAATTATTGATGAATATAAATTATTATAACTTTATTAACATTAAACTGTTGCGTCGACAGTTTAATGTTAATAAAGTTATCATCTGAAAAGTATTAATTCAATATAATGAGTACAGGCGCTATGTTGTCTGTGTCTCTTTTAATATGTATTGTATTTTGTGTGTAAATATGCATAGCTTCTAAAGTAGCTCAGAAAGCAATTACAACAAAAGGCTTACTTTTGAAGCTTTGCATATTTACACACAAAATACAATAAATATTAAAAGAGACACAAACAACATAGCGCCTGTATATTGTGCATTAATCAGTGATGACACTATTCGATTCAACAACAACAAAAGACGAAGACTAAATACGGATTACACAAATCACACATACTTCTATACCCCCATAAAAAAAAAGACGCAAAGCTGCTTCCTCTTCTCTACAAAGCTTCTCTTAGAAATTGACAAAACTACAGTTGCTAATCGTGAAGTATTTACTTTATTTTTAGTTTTTTAATATTTAATTAATTTGTTTTTTTTTTGTTTTTATTCATAGGTTCTCTGACCGCCTCGTGATAATTATTTTTCAAATGTTTAGTTAAGCTTAATTTGTGTAAGTTGTAAGTACAAATTTCATAAAATTGTTTAACCTCTTAGAGTGCATATATGTATATGTTTTAGTTATAACGTTTTTGTAATTATTCCAGATCTGATGATGTCTATATATTAGCCGAAACGTCAATAAATGATTTAAGCAGACGAAAGACTGTTTTTTAATTAAATTAAGACCGCTAAGCTGGAAAAATTA
>JANSTW010091890.1:0-18568 GCA_027564275.1 Diadocidia ferruginosa | reverse complement strand
ACTTTTCCACCTTTCAGGTGCCACCCACAACCGTTTTTTGGCCCGTCCCTTACCCCCCCCCCCCCCCCTACGGACAAATATATGAAAAAACAGTTTTTTGCCCCTCCCACCTACACGGAGTATATGATTGGCCCCAATTTTTTTAAATAATAGGTATTTGTAATACCTTTAATTTGATACCACACTCCCCCCCCCCTCAAATATAAATTTTTCTGAAATTTGGACCAAACTTTGACCCCCTCCCCCGTCCAAACGGGGGGATAGCGCCAAGAGTTATACTGGTTTTCGAAGTCTGGGAGGGCCCCCTTCGGGAGGGAGGGTCCGTATATCTAAAGCGCCGCGAGTGTTGAAAAAAGTTACTATCGACAAGAAGCGCTCCTCGGCCGTGACTTTGACGGCGAAAGAAAACACCAACAACAATGAATTTATTGCGAAGTCAAACTAAATACCTTTGTTTATGTGTTTCCGAACGATAAAAAGTTTAATAAGTTAGTTGCGGTTTAATAAGCCTAGAAACGTGTTTTTGAACGACATTTAGTATATTTTGGCTTATTATATGCTCGGTTTAATAAGCTATTTTAGTTTACGAACGCCACCCAGGATTCATTGGCACTTGTACTTCAAGATAACAGTTAAGAGTTAATGATTCAAATGCAAGAGGTAACTTTGATGCTCGTTTTAGCCCTAATCATTCGATGAAATGTTATACTGTTTTACTGGCATTGATAAATGAAATAGGAAGAGGACGGAAGAAATGCTTTATTTTTTTTTATTTTTAATATTAAAAAATCAAAATGTGAGCTTAGGTAATGTTTCAGAAAAAATGGTTAAAAAAATTTAAATGTTTTAAATTTTATTATTTAAAAAATATTCATACAAAAGAGTTTTTCCCAAAATTTATTTTGAAATTTAAGAGTTACTGATACCAATGCAGAGGGTAACTTTGATGCACGTTTAAGATCTCATCTTTCGATGAAATATTTAAAGTTTTTTATTGGCATTGATAAATGAAATAAAAAGAAGGTGGAAGAAATGCTTTTTTGAAATTTTTTTTGTGTTTTTTTTTAATATTAAAAAAACCAAATATGAACTTTGGTGCATGTTTCAGAAAAATTGGTTAAAAAATTAAAAAAAATTAAATTTTATTATTTGAAAAATATTTATACAAACATCGTGGAATAGAGTTTTTTCCGAAATTTTATTTTGAAATTTAATTATAACAATTTTTCTACGACTCTGACACGAAAAACAAAGATTTTTCTTCTTTTTTACAATATTTGTACTAGTAGTTCCACTATTCACCGTTGCAAAGTATTGATTTTAAATATAAATATATTCTCAACGCCTATTCGTAGACCCAGTTTTCAGCAGCTGGAGCCCATGAAACGAGTTCTTCATCCTTGAACCACAGAGCAATTTCCTTGTTTGCTGATTCAACAGCATCGGATCCATGGATGATGTTACGTCCAACTTGAATACAATAATCACCACGGATTGTTCCGGGTGCTGAATCGGCTGGGTTTGTAGCACCCAAGATTTGACGGCCTGTCTTGACAACGTTCAAACCTTCCCAGACCATTGGTACAACTGGTCCAGAGTTCATGTATGTAACAAGACCGGGGAAAAAGGGACGTGCTGATAAATCGGCATAATGTTTCTCCAAAAGTTCCTTGGATGCCTGCAGAGAAAAAGTCAGTATTAGGTTATGTTAATTCGGAACAAAATTTAACTATGAATATAAACATAAATTTAAATTCGAGAATTAGAAAAGGTCAATTTAAGTATTCCCTTCCGTCCATAAAATTTATAAACATTAATAAAAAAAATATTAAAATATGAAATAAGGTTAACTGCCATGCGGCGTTTTGTACACCATTTTTTCGCAGAACTTACCCAAGTGAATTTTAAGGCAACCAATTTAAATCCTTTGGATTCAAAACGTTCGATGATCTTGGCGACGAGTCCGCGTTGGACACCGTCTGGTTTGATCATAATAAAAGTACGTTCCTTGTTTCCAGCCATTGCTCTTGAGATATACGAGAAAAGTGTTAACAAAAAACAGATCATACGACGCGATGTCACCAAAATTAAATTTTGCAAGCGAAGAAATTTTATACGATTTCCTATGACGAAACAGATGCTATTAGGCCTGTTCGAATATCGAAGAACCGGTTCTTAAGTACTTGCATCCAAACTGAACTAAAAATAAATATTTTATATGTCAAATTATTTCAAGCTTCATACAATACAATCAAATTTTGAAGAATACAAATAAAACTTGTGTGTTTGGTGACACTGAAATAAATTATAGCAGTTTTTCTCTTTCGTAAAAAAGCCTAACTATGTTTAACAGCGCTTGATATAGACCTACAGCGATTAGCTGTGAACAGCGGAACTACCAGTACAAATATTGTAAAAAAAGAAATAAAAATCTTGTTTTTTTGTGTCATAGAAAAATTTTTATAATTAAATTTCAAATAATATTTAGGAAAAAACTCTATTCCACGATATTTGTATGAATGTTTTTTAAATAATAAAATAAAAATGTTTTTTTTATATTAAAAAATAACAAAAAAATTGAAAAAAGCATTTCTTCCACCCTCTTTTAATTTTATTTATCAATACCAGTAAAAAAAATTAATATTTCATCGAAAGATGAGGGCTCAAACGTGCATCAAAGTTACCCACTGCATTTGTATCATTAACTTTTAAAAGAGACGATGTGATACAGCTATGTTGTGCTCGGAAACCTGATTGCATCTGACCTTTAAGGATAATTTTAAAGACCTCAGACATTGCTGGCAATATTCTTATAACAATTTGTTTTCATTATACGCTTATATCATCTAGACATTTGGATGCTACCAATTTAGTCAGTGGTAAGAAGATATATGTAAAAAATCAATGATAAATATAATATAATATTAAATAGCTTTATATACAATCATATAAATTAGCGAGACTTTATGGTATTGAATGCGAGGGGACAACTCGAATTTACAACAACAATTTGTATACGAAATGGTAGTACCAATAACAAGCGCTGATTTGGCTGTTACCTAAAATATCGACACAGTGGTCCACTCGCATTAAACAAATTTCTACTAATACATCTAGGCTCGCTAATAAAAATCATATATATCATACCATATCATGCGATCTATAACCATTTCTTCTATAAATTTCATATATAAACCAGATTAATCGTAGTTGCATTCAAAGTAACGAAGACTTGCTTTATAAGTATAAGTACTTAAGTACATATATATAATCGGAACTGATGCTATATTCTACAGCAGGGGTTTTTTAAATGTCAACGCATGCATTTCATGCGTGACAGTACGTTAAGAACTCGATGTTTTTACGGAAATTTTCCATAAAATGGAAAAATGGCTTTTTGATGAGAGTGTGTGAAGTAAATGGGAAATCTGAAATCGGAAAAGCTTATTGATTTTGATCGCATTTAATTATAAAAAGTCGATTGTGTTAAAATTAGTGAATTGCTCTCGAATTGCAAAAAGTTATTTTCTTTTTTAGCCACGCAACTAATCTGCAATAATTGGATTACAATTGTAAGTGTGTAAGTAACAAAGATTTTATTTTTAATTAACATAATTTATGCAGGAACAACAACAGCAGCTGCAGGTCGGATAGAGAACGTCCTGGGCAACAAGCTCGTCTACCGCCGCAATTATCGGTCTATTGAAATATCTCAATCCCCGGAGTCGCAGTGGCTTTTAATAAAATGAGTGAACTACAACCCATAACATCAGTCGGTAAGTCGCTTTAGAATTAATTTTTACCAATTTTTTGTATTAATTTTAGAAAAGATTTTTTATTGCATTTTTCACGCCATATTTGCAAATTTTATTGTCGCAAAGGAACATCGCCTAAAATTCATTGCGTAGTTCAAGGAGATAATTAATAATTGTTATATAATTTTCTATAATTATCTCAGTAGTCCCAAAACATAAAAATATTTAAAAAAATAAATCGGTCCGACAGGACAAACCAAGGCACCTTTTACTGTTAATCTGAATATAATATTTTTAATTAAATGAATGAATAAAATAGTATCAGATAGAAAAAAAGGGTAAAAAGATCCCTACCCTACGACCCCTCGCTTTGGAGTTATTGCAAATATAGATTTTTTATTATATGAAAAGTAAAAGCAAAAAAAAAACATGAAAATGTCAAGGATACAACATCCTGCGCTACATAATGCAGCTGTAAATCGATTTTTTCTCGACATATAAATATTTTCTTGAGGATCAAACAAAATTAATCAAATTTTCTGTATAGGTTTGCTGGAATTAGCTCATCGCGAATATCAAGCGGTCGATTATGATAATGCCGAACGACATTGCATGCAATTGTGGCGACAAGACAGCACCAACACAGGCGTTCTGCTACTCTTGTCCTCAATACACTTTCAATGTAGAAGACTTGATAAGTCGGCTCATTTCTCTACGTTGGCCATTAAACAAAATCCATTATTGGCTGAAGCATATAGGTAAGCGTGTACAGTTAAAAAAAACTAATTTAATCAATTCTAATTAATCTGATTTTTGTTTCTATTAAAGCAATTTGGGAAATGTGTACAAGGAACGCAATCAACTACAAGAAGCCCTGGAAAATTATCGGCATGCTGTACGTTTGAAGCCTGACTTCATTGACGGCTACATAAATCTGGCTGCAGCTTTAGTTGCAGCTCGTGACATGGAACAAGCTGTACAAGCATACGTTACAGCCCTACAATATAATCCAGTAGGTTTATAGTCTACCGGATCCTAGTTCAAACATTGAATTTTCTATATAAAATTCAATGATTGATTTAGCATCCCTAAAGCCAACCCTTTGACTCAGTTATTCCTACCTCTAGATAAATTGCCCTGAACAAAGTCCTAAAAACGGGCTAGGAGGCTGTCTAGGCAAGCTTTAAAACATCTAAAGCATTTCCCACAACTTACAATATTTCGAGAATCTACACTTAATCGTTTATGGCCCAGGCCCTAACGTACCCTCCCAGACTTCGAAAACCACTATAACTTGGCGTTAGGACGGGGGAGGGGGTCAAAGTTTTGTCAAAATGTCATAAAATTTGATATTTGGGGGGGGGGGGTTTGAGGAAGGGATAAGGTATTACAAATACCTATCATTTAAGTTGGGGTGAATCCAACATTTCGTGTGGGTGGGAGGAGCAAAAATCTGATTTTTCATATATTTGTTCGTAGGAGGACGCGGAGCCAAGATATATAATTTCGGTGGGTGTCAAATTAAAGGTAGACTTTTGAAACAGTTAGCAATAAAACTGTTAAATGCCTAAGAAAAATAAACGTAGTACATTAAGAGGACGAGGTCAAAAAAAAATCTAAAAATTTAGTTTTTGTACTTTGCCGCCCCGAACCCCCTGCTTTATGGTAATTTTCTTGCTAGGAGTCGCGAAAGACCCCCTTCAGGGGGGAAAAGTCCGTTAGGGCCTGGGGCCATAAGCGCTAAAGTGTAGTTTTGCCCAATATTTCTTCATATTTATTTAAAAAATATATTAAAAATAATTTAATATTTTTTTTCAGGATCTCTATTGTGTGCGCAGTGATTTGGGTAATTTATTGAAAGCTCTAGGGCGATTAGACGAGGCTAAGGTATGTTGTATAAATCAAATTTGAGTATATAAAAAGAACTTAAAGAGTTTTTTTTTTTATTTTATTTATAATCTCAATTTTATTGTGTGAATGCGTGAAGGATTTGATTCTGTTTACAAGAGAGATTTATTATGGTTTTTTTTTCGCATAGTCAAATCTCCTCTTAACACTAGACATTGGAGCCGTCTGTGCGATTTTTGAAAATATTTTTGTTTCTTACCCGAATGCAAGCGTAAATAAATAAAGTATTTTAGTTTTTCTGGCGTACTCATAAATATTGGCGTAATTTGAAATTTAAGCGTAAAGTAGTTTTTTGTTAAATTTTAAATTGCCCTCAAAAGACACAAAGTTCTTCTTATACGAAAAACAATTTTTTTTTATTAAAAATTGTGTTTTTGTTACTAATTTACACTAAATGTTTTTTACCTTATTCTCCTTATGTTTTTGTCAAAAAAAAACAGTTTTCGGGGCACACATTTTTTAAAAATATTATTAAATATTTTGTGCGTTTGCAATTTAAATTGATTTAATTTATTTAATTTTCTGTTGCAAGTCTACTTTTTAGACAGAAACAAAAGGAGACATTGTAAAAAAACGTGTAGTGTAAAATGGGAAAATCACCAACTGCAATGTTGTCTTTTGGGCTGTTTTTTTTTTTTAATTTATAATTATGAAAAAGATCAAATTCAATTTGTGCAGAATCGATAAGTAAGTACCTATTTTATGATTTTTTTATTATTTCTAAAACTATTGGGATTTAAAAAAACAAATTTTGAATATTTTATAACATAAATTTAATAAATAATAATATAAAATATTTGAATTCAACAATAAATAAGTTTATGATTTTTGTGACGAAATATTAACTGAAATATTTTCTCTTTTTATTTAAATAATTTTCAAGTTATTTAAGTAAGTGATTTAAAATTAAATGTTTTTCATTTTCGATTTAAAAGCAGTAAACTAGGACATTTTATAAATGTTAATTTAAGATTTTAAGAGAACTGTTAAAAAATGCCACTTATTGTCGTATTGAATTTGATCTTTTATCGTATTAAAATAAGGACGGCTTCAAAAATCTTTTATAAAAAAAAATCCTATATTTTAAAAGGATGAAATTGTTTATACTTTTGTTAAATGAACTATAAATCGAAAACAAAAATTTGAATTGCAAATATTCACGACTTTTATAATATTATTGTTTCGTTAATTAACAGAAGATTGCCTGCAATATTAGTCAACACCAATATAATGCGCGTTGTTATTGTTAAAGCTCAACAACAGTCATAAATTTTTACAAAAATTGTGTAAAAATGGACGATTTTGTTTGTTTTTGATATCGAAATTCAACACAAACTGTGATTTTAACAACACACAACATAATTCTAGACAATTATATGTACTTTATTCTAATGTACACAATTGACTGGTCTGTTTATTACCGTATGTCTATTTTATCATTAGACTTAATATTTTCTAATAATTTGTAGTCTAACCATGATCAATCATGTCCTTTACTTTAAAGCGTAGTAGCATATGGACCATTTATCTTTTTTCTATCTGATACCATGATTTTCATTGACTTACATTTCAAAGGTAAAGTGTTTTTTTTGCAACTCGCACTGGCCATATTTTTGGTGAGCAGTTGCCAAATATTTTTTCCCCACAAGGGATGCTATTTGTAAGGGGTGTTTTTTTCTTTATTTAAAAATTCATAAAACTCAAATTTTACCCTCAGAGGGTTTTACACTATATGAAGAACCCATGGACCTAATAGAGAGGACAAGCTAATATGATTCAGAAGTGTTACTCATATTATTTAAAAAGAAATGTTTTTTTTTTGAAATCTCAGCTAAAATGACGTGACCACACAGCACAATTGTTGGCAATCTATGCAGACAATTAACGAAATTATAATATTTTCTAATACATTAATTTAAAGTATAAATATTAACATATATTTGAATGATAGTTTATTTATAAAGTTTTTTTCTTGTTTTTTTTTTAACTTTTATTTTAATTAATATATTAATAATAACAATTTTTTTATTTCGTTATTAAAAAACCTCTCTTTCACCACATCAACTTATCGCCTAAATGATTTCAGTGTATCGTCACACATATATGACAATTTACACGCTTGTTTAGACGAAAAGGTCGAATTAAAATATAAAAAAAAATTATTGCAGAGCTGTTCGATGGAGAGATAGTCGCAACGTTTAAAAAAACTTATTTGGAATTTATTTATGATGTTTTGGATAAAATATATGTTTAGAGACAGGTAAAGTGTAAAGTGCTCAGTGTTCTATATAATATACTATGTTATCCCTAAAATATTTACACATTTTAATCAAAACTACCGTAAATCCCGTATATCCTTCCCGTACAACCCTTACAAGAGGCCGAGCACAATTTTTTTTATAATTACTTTATAAAAAAAGAAACAATCAAATTATCTTACTACAACAACTAAAATGGCAATGGATGATGTCAAAAACTCTATATAGTAAAGAGCACGCACAGGATGTACAAAATAAAGCGTAGAAAATGCGATAATTTTTTTCTCTAAAATTGTATTTAAGAATTTTTGCGTATTTTTTCTATTATTTAAAGTAAAGTTGCATATTTTAAATATTTAAATACGAGAAATCTCATAAATATACTTTCTTTTCAGATTTTAATTTTTTTCCACTCATCAACAATAATACAAATTTATTTATTTTACTATAATAAGCTTAAGCTTTTTCATGATTGAATATTTTCCTTAATAACTCCGAAATCAAACACTTTATGGAAAAACTTTGTAATAAATTACATTGTTTTGCAAAACATTATTTAGTTATCAAGGTCACTACTACAGCGCCACTGGTAATTTTTGCATCAAAAGTTTTTTTACATATCATCGATCAGCACTATTAATCGCTAAACTGACCCCTGTTTTATATGACGTCATATTAAAAAACCAAAAATGGCAATTCATCAACGCAAAGGAGTTATAAATGTTTTGTGTTTTGACCCCATCTTGAATTACACTGACCATATTGAATTTTCCAAGACATTTTTTCGAGGGGTTAACCACTATGAAAAATTGTGTCCCACTGATTTCCAAATTTCAATGATTTCCAAATGATTTCCATTTTTTGAAATGATTTCCAAATGATTTCCATTTTTTGAAATGATTTCCAAATGATTTCCACAAGCTTGTCCATGATTTCCAATAGTGGTTAACCCCTCGCATTTTTTATTGATTGTGACTTGTTATATTTTTCTATAGGCCATTCTGAATTTCTGCAAATCCGCCATGTTGAATAATTGCTTTATATGATGTCTTAACAAAAAATAACACAAAATTTCGTGAAAACTAAATACAAAATAATTTTATAATTATTCGTAAAGGCAAAGCAGTTATAAATGATTTGTGTTTTGACGCCATCTTGAATTACTGCACCATCTTGAATTTTCCAAGTCATTTTTTTGAGTTGGTATATTTTTTCTATATGACATACTAAAATTCTAAAAATTTGCTCCAAAGGCGTTTTTTTTTTTTTCAAAAGTTCCGTAATTTTTTTTAACGTGATCTTATTTTGAAACAAACTAAGATAAATTATTTAAAATTAAAATATGCAACTAAAGCGTATAGCCATAGCGTTTTTTTTGGAAAATTATTTATAATGTTTTTAGCGTAAAAACCATAGTATATCAAGAGCTAAATTTAGTATATAGTAAAATATTAATTAATTAAATAAATAAAAACAACAATATTTTGTTATGCGTATACATAAATATTATTTATATATCTAAGCTTAGCTCTTTTGTTTATTGGAACATTTGTATATTTTTCTGGATTTTTTTTTTTTAAATTTTGAAATTGTTATATTTGTTTTTTAATTTCTCATACTATAATTATATATTACTATTTAAATATAATAGTTTCTTCTTTGTAAAATAGTAAAATTTTCATATTAAAAAATTATTAAATTAAAAATTACCCGATGAAAATATATACAAACAAATATCAAGCGTAAATATTAAAAGCGTATATTTTTTTAAATTTAAAACTAGCGTAATTTAATTTTAAGAATTCTATATTTTGAATTATTAATAGCCTCGTTTTAATTTATATTTATAAGATTTATGTGTGTTTCGAGTTAAAACTTTTGAAAAACTTTCGAGGTAAAATTTTAAATATTAATCAATTTCTAATAGTCTTAATTAGAGAGCCTGCATTTTTTTGTACAGGCCAGGCTTGCTAAATATCAGATAATAATAATCGATCAAAGCTCAAATCAAATATGTTTTTGATCGAATAAAACAAATATATTTTTGAATCAAAATAAAGCGAATTAAAATTTTGATTCTATCAAAAAAAAAATTGTTTGATTCGATCAAAATTTGATTAGATCATATTTTGATTCGATCAAAATTTGACTAGATCATATTTTGATTCGATTAAAATTTTAATTCGATAAAATCTATTTTTTTTTATCGATCAAATCCGATTTTGTTCATCGCTCAAATAATTTTTTTGATCGAATCGAAATCTGATACTATCAGATCTTGATCGAATCAAAATATTTTTTATTTTGATTCGATCAAAATTTTTTTAATTCGATCAAAAATTAATTCGATCTTATCTTGATATTATAAATTTTTGATACGATCAAAAATAATTTGATATTTTACACAAGCCTGATCCAGGCTTTCTAGTCTTCGTAATGTAATTTTTAAATTTTTATTAAAAATATATTTTAATCGCTTAAAATTGCAGATTTTTGTACAAAATCAAATGATTCTCATAAAAATCCAATTAAACGCGATATAATCTAAAATAAACTAATGTAAATCATTAAACAAATAATTTGGCTTTTATTAAATACGTTACACAACATAAATCTGATTAATTAATATGAGGCTATAATAATCTCTATCTATATTTTGGCGTCACATAAGGCGTAATTTTTTAAATTAAGCGTCACTATAAATCACACCATATATGCGTTAATCACAAGCGAAAAAAAACAAAGCTACACCGGCAAAATGAAGACATCCTATATATTATATGCGAGCTGCAACTACTTTATTTTTATTTTTCCAAAATAAAAAAATATATTTTTAAAATGTGCGTTTTAATATATTTCACATATATCTAATTATAAGTGTAGTTAAGACTTTAAAATATTTTTTTAAGTTTTTAAGTATTTTTCGTTTCGTCTCTTATATTTTTTATTAATATATTTCGGTAAAACTAATTAATTATTTTTTAAATAAATTTTTGCGATTTTTATTGCTATAATAATAATTTTTTTTATTTATTAAAAATGACAAATGATAGGCATGTTACTTAAAAGCTATCGAAACGCGTCCAGATTTTGCTGTCGCTTGGAGCAATTTGGGCTGCGTGTTTAATGCTCAAAGTGAAATATGGTTGGCTATACATCATTTTGAGAAAGCTGTCACATTAGATCCGAATTTTTTGGATGCTTACATTAATTTGGGAAATGTGCTAAAGGAGGCCAGAATCTTTGATCGGTAAGTGATTTTTTTAAATATTTTTTTTTTCTACATAAATTATATTGTGATAAATTTCTATAAATTAGCAATGCTTGCCTTTTTCTCTCAGGCCAACTAAATATATTATCGATGCAATTAAATATATAAATATTATAGACTTATAAGAGCCTAAAACTTACATATCGTTTCGAAACTGAGAACTACTTAGACGTGATATTTTATAAATACACGCCCAAAAGCTTTCAAAGCTTTTTCTTAATTCTAAAACTGTCATATCACAAAACGACATAAGACTCAAAATAGATTCTGTTTACTAATTTTAAAACGGACATAACGCCAACCGAGATAACACTCAAAAACATTACACCCCAAATGGATTTTTTGGTTTACAAAGTCTACCAAATATATCGTATGTTTTGACAGAAGCATATTAATTCGGGTTTCTTTTTTTTTTCCTTTTAATTTGAAATATAATCAAAATCTAAAATCATCAGATTTTGATGAAAAAAATTAACGAATCGAACTGACTGCTATAGCAATCGCAGTCTTTTTACATCCCCTAACGATTCCCTAATGAATTCCTGGGATTCTAAAATAGTCAGAAAACAGACCAAAAAACTGTGTGGACGGACTATACATGGGGATTTTTTTTCTAAATCTAAAATCAACAGATTTTGATGGAATATATGAACGAAATAAACTGATTTCTATATCAATCGCCGTCTTTTTACATTCCCTAACGATTCCCTAACAAATTCCGGGAATTCTAAAATAGTCAGAAAGCAGAACAAAAAAAGTGTGGACTATACATTAAGATTTTTTTCAAAATTTAAATTCAACAGATTTTGATGGAAAAAATGAACGAATTGAACTGATTTATATAGCAATCGCAGTCTTTTTACATCTTCTAACGATTCCCTAACGAATTCCTGGGGATTCTAAAAAAGTAAAAAAACAGACCAAATAAAATTGTGGACTATACATGGGAATTTTTTTCAAAATTTAAATTCAACAGATTTTGATGGAAAAAATTAACGAATTAAACTGATTTCTATAGCAATCGCAGTCTTTTTACATTCCTTAACGAATTCCTGGAATTCTAAAATAGTCAGAAAACAAAAAAAAAAGTGTGGACTATACATGGGATTTTTTTTTCAAAACCTAAAATCAACAAATTTTGATGGAAAAAATGAACGAAATAAACTGATTTCTATATCAATCGCAGTCTTTTTACATCTTCTAACGATTCCTTAATGATTTCCTGGGTATTCTAAAAAAGCCCGGAAATCTGAACTATTTTTAAACTTTTTTAGAACCCTCACAGTTTTAACCAACGATTATTTCATTTCTGAGCGAAGCAACGCACGCCAGGTACCAGCTAGTACAATTTAAATATAACGAATAAGTGCATTTCTTGGGTGACCGGACATAACACCCAAAGTCCATAGACATAACGCCCAAATGCTTTACCAAGCTTAAATTGTTAAAAAAAGATAAAATTTCCCTTCTAAAAATGTTAAACAAAGCTATGGTTTTATATGTTGGATGCTATGATTTTTTTAGAATTAGAAAGAAAAGCTTGTTTTAGCGTTTGGGCGTTATATCTTTGGGTGTTATGTCATGTCACCCATTTCTTGTATGCATAAAAAATTGTTTTCGAGTATTTTTTTAGGTAGTTTTAATTAATGATCATTTTTTAAAAGCTAAAATTAGTAATTACTAATTAGTATTTATATTCGATTTATATTTGCTTTTTTAAGATTTTTTCTTAAAAAAAACGATTTTATTGAAAGGCCCGATAAATGAAATAAAGTTTTTACATGTAATTCTTAAGTAGTTAGAACTTAAAAGGTACAAAATGCAAACAAAAAATTATTACAGTAATAAAATAATCGTCATATTTTGTCGAGATTAATTTATTTAAAATGATTAAAAGCTAATATAACACCCCAATATCCATGATATATGAGAATAAATTTATTCGTTTTGTGCGTATATATTGGAAATATATATTTATCGCATCAACTCTGACTCTAACATGCTGTGCAGATTCCGTATTTTTGTATAAAAGAATGGACATTTTGTGGTAAGAAATCAGTTCATTCGTATTATTGTTTCAAGAAACATATATTAAGTTAATATTTATATAAAGTTGGTATTTACCACATATTCATACAGATTTTACAGATATTTATAAGCGACATCCTAACTGTATATTAGAACGACGAATAATGTTTTGGGTAATTATTTTTTGGTTTAGTTTTATTCTATTTAAAAAGCAGTGTATATATTTCAATAAAATTTTAGGAAGTTGTATTTTCTTTACTAATTGGATGTGCAGCTGCACAGTATAGACCTGAAAGTTCTGCCAAAATTAATCGTCAATATGCCGAAATTTTTCCAGACGGCAGTTATGAACATTTATTCGAAACAGAAAATGGAATCTATGGACAGGAGTCGGGTGTAGCTGGACAAAGTGTACAGGGTCTTTCAAAGTGGACAGATGGTGATGGACAATCTTTCGAGGTTGCATATGTAGCCGATGAAAATGGGTATCATCCAAAAGGTAAACATTTACCAGTTTCACCACCAATACCTGATGCAATTCTTCGGGCATTGGCATGGATAGAGGCACATCCACCAAAAGATGACCAATACAATCGATACAATAATAATAACAATCAACGGCAAAACTACAACAAACAAAGTAGTAATCCTTTTCAAAGTAACTATCAGAAGCAACAATCTTTTGTAAAATCAATAAATGCAGCGAAATCCGCATTTAAACCAACTGCTTACAAACCAACTTATAAGCCAAGTATCTTCAAATCAAAAGCTTTCAATGCTTTTAATCGAAAATATGGATTTTAGTGTACTAATTAATATAATTGTAGTTTATATATATTGTTGCTTATTTTTTTAATAGTGTAAAGTAAAAAAATTGTAGTGATTATACATTTTTTTGAAGTAAATATGTGATTTATCTAAAGATTTTACATTACTTAAAATTATTTAAAAATAAAATTAAACGTTGCTTTTAGTGCCAAAAAAATTTGTCTTTATAGATATATAGCCTTTATTAATTTCACCTTAGTCTATTTTAGGGTAATTATTATTAATATTTTAAAGAAACTGTAAAAATAAATTAATTAAATATATAATTTCGTAGAAAATATATATTTTGTTAAATAAAGTTCAGTAAAAATAAAAAAATTGCATTATTATGTACTTAATCAATTTGTATTTTTTGATGGTTTGAAATATAATTTCTCTTATCCATGGGAATGAATCATAGATTCAATTTTTATACGATGACAACAACGGCAACTGATAGTACTATACAACATACAAGTTATAAATATCTAAAAAAGTAAATATTTTATTATAATAGTTTTTAGGCGTAAAAAACATTTACTTCCTTCATAGAAGATTTCTTTAAATTTTTGGTAAATAACTTACAATTGTTAATATATTATCGATGGACATTATTCCATGTTATAATATTACTTATTGTAATATAGCATATAATGTATATAATATCATATATATATAGTGATTTTTTTGCGGTATTGGGTGGCTTGTCTGCTGTGCGAGATGTGTATTTGCATTGTGGTAATTTGACTTTTTTCATATTATTACTTTTAAATATATTTTCTTGTTATAATTCGCTGCAGCTAAATACATATCAGGAATACACCTATTTTGTAGGAATGCCTATTTGGCACTATCTAAAGGGTGTTATCCAACTCCACTTACGACGAGTTAGATTAGAAATATTGCAATCCTTGTTGGTACATGAGTAAAAAAAATCATATTTTTGAAGGCTCTGGCGAAAAACGATTAACCTGTTGATAAATTTTTAAATTTGTTGGCTCTCACGATCGAAAAAAGTTAATATATTATCTATATGGTAATGTGTATAAAATGTTGTACCAAAGATAATTCAAATATAGATATGTCTACACGGCTGTTTTGCCGCTACGTTTTATAACGTCTCCTCGATCAAATTTAATTTTACATAGCAACCGGCATAGACTATAGCGAGCGATATGTTTGTCAGTGGAAGCTTTTTTTAGCTATCATTTTCTTGTGTCTACATGTCTTTTTATACATGGTTTTTGGTTGTACCTTACTCTAATATTTTATAGCTTAAAGCAAAAATTTTATAAGCTTTTTATAGATGGTTATAATAATATTAATCAAATATTTAAACCAAAACGTTCAGTATAACCATAATGGCATTATTGGTATAAATCAAAGACAATGAATTTATTGATTTGTAGACACAATACATCTCTAAAGTCTATGTCAATCGCTATATAAAATTAAATTTGATTGTGGAGATGTAAAAAAATGCAGCGGCAAAACAGAAGTTTCAACATGTCTATATTTAAATTGTCTTTGGTAGCACTTTTAGTTATTAATTTATTTATTCAGTAGAAGTATTCGAACTACAGAAGACAACAATGTGTTTTAAAAGTAGTTCATATTTTATTAATAAATTAGTAAATAGCCTTTTTGATTTTCCAATTATTTAGTAAAAGCTTTGATCGCTCTATATATTTATCTATTTTTAATGAAAAGTATATTAAATGTTTTAATCTGCTCAAAAAGCTCATATACTAATTTAATCAAAAACCATTTAAATTATTATTTTTTCTATGATATAGGTAACATTTGTTAAAGATTTGGCATAAGATTAAAATTTCCATTATACAATAAATACCTATATATATTACCTATGCGATAATATGTGTATAATCAAAGTATATTGAAGGGTCAAACTATATATATTGATTTAATTTAGTTATTAATTAAATATATAATATATATAACAGATTTAAGAGTATATAAATAAATCCTAATTGAAATCTAGATATGCTACAATTCTACATTGTCTATATATATAGGTATATATAGGTATATATTTTAAGTTCAATTTTGAATTTATGTTTTCACAGGTATCAAAACATAAAATTGCGCACGCAATCGATTCCCCATATGTGATATTATAACCGGCACACCCTTAACATTTATTTATCCTACATATTCTACATAATATTATGGTCTATTTATATCAACTTACAGCTGTCATTAAAATAACTAAATATAGAAAATATTTATATATGTAAATAATGCATATGAGAGAAATTATATTTAGAGAATAATATTTTTGTACAAACAATGGTATTTTGATAAAGGTGTATTAACTATATAAGTAAATCTAATATAGTGTTGTTGTTATATTGACAAAAATTTGTACAATATCCCCAAAATAAAATGTAAAGCAAATGAGGCGCATGTCATACACTCAATTTAAAGGAAAACAAGAACTTAAACCCACTCGAAAACCCCAAAGCCCAAAACCAAAACATTGAAAATTAGTCGCACACAATCGTTGCTAACGGAAGATGTTTGTTTCGTATATATAAAATTGACACGTGTTTGGATTCGTGGAAAATCCTTTATATTGTGCAATTAATAAGATTTAACAAAATCGTAAAAATTAAACAATTCGATTTTACCTCATATTTTTTGGATTTTGTGATAATAAATATTAGTTTTATAGTTAGTTATATTGAAAAAATGTTATATCGTTATATTGTTATTGTTTGTTAGTTATAAAAGTTATTATTATTAGTGTTCAATTGTTAAAATTAGATTTGTTTTTACAAACATAAATTGATTAAAATATAATTAGAAATTATATGCGTATGCAATATTTTATTATTATTATTGGCTTTTTATTAATACAACCTGTAAATTATTGCACAAAAGTGTTTAAAAATGTGTTATTTTTAAATTGTATATTAAAAGTTTTTTCTTATATTTAAAATCCAGACAAAGATACAAAATAAATGGGTATTGTATTTTTACATCATATTATGTAGATAATAGATATGGCAATACGACGAAAGGATACGCGTATTCATTGAACTGAGTAAGTTTCTTGTATTATTATATTAATAAAATATACGTGTAGTGATGAGTTTCTGGTAGTTAAAACATACTTTTTATGTATACAATAGTGCGTTTTTTGTCGTTCTAATTTTTCTTGAACATAAACCTTGTTGTGGCTCCATAGACCACTATATACATTATATAATAATAGATCTATATAAAGTTGGAATGGTGTGTATAAAAAAGTGGTATATTTTTGGTATATTATATGCATTGTTTTTGAAAAAAAATATCCTTTGTTTTAATAATACAAAAAATTGATTTTTTCAATAATAAATAAAGTTTTAGTCTATTAATTATTATTATACATTGTATACAAATTACTATCAAATTATATTGATCCTTTTTTCATAATATATTATGCTATAAATAAGCTCTCAAGAGTTGAAAATTTGAGATTTACTGTATTTTTTAATGTAAAATTATAATAATAAATAAAGTCAAAGCACGTAATTTAATTTTTAGAACTACATTTATATCTTCGTAAAAAATGTTACCGACAACGTGACAGTAATGTTGATTATTATTTTTTCCCATTTAATATATATAATATACAAATTTTTTGGGACGAGCTGTATTTTTCTGTGTATTATAATAATTCTTTTTAATTAATATTACTATAATTATTGCATTCGAAGTCGAATCGATATCCACCAATTAGGTATATAAAATAAATAAATATTTATAAAAAATCGAACTTATACATTTCGATTGCCTAGGTCTTATACCCTGAATCAAACAATTTTTTAGAAATTTTATTTTTGATATAATCTTATGTAAAAATTGATAACAAATCAGATTACATTAAAAATAAAATGTCGAAAAAATTGGTTGATTCGGGATATTAGACCTTGGGAGTCTAATTTATGAATACAATTCTGATTAGATGATTAAGATATAACTTTATTTTATTAAACAAATACATTATATTAATATACTCGAGGCTCGGTAGGTCCAAAAAAAATTCAAAACTCGACTATCACCTTTCATTTGCAGCTGTGTTTATTAAAAAGCGATCGTAGTGGTTAAAGTCACTTAAAGCCGTTTTCATATCACTAAATATTTATTTCTATTTTTTCCAGAGGTAACGAAATTCAGTCCAAATGGATATAAATTATTATAGAAACCAAACAACAAATACTACGAAATGGCAGAAAATAAAAATAAATATTCTGCAGCAGAAACGATACAGGTGAGATTTTAAAATTTGTATTATATTTAGTAATAAGTATTAAGTAATGTTGATGTTTATTCGGATATCAAAAATTAAATTAAAATAAAATTTCTTAAATTGTAATTTTGCAATAAAGACACATTGAATTTGGATAATATTTATCAAGATTTTTTTTAATAAATTATAATTAATTTGTGTATATAATTTGTAATCTCACCTGATGATGATGTCAAATTGACATCGAAACGTCGTGAAATAAATAATCATTTAATTGTAAAAT
>JANSTW010091779.1:0-18581 GCA_027564275.1 Diadocidia ferruginosa | reverse complement strand
AAAATCCAAGCATCGAATACGATTTAGCAATAGCACCATCAATATGCTTTGAGAAATCAAGCTTTTCATCGAAAAGAGAATAAATCACGATAGTTATATACTATTAAAATTAGAATATTTGGAAAATCTCTTTAGTCACATTATAAAGAAAAACTGAAGAGAATTTATTAATATTTTAAAAGTTTTAATTGAAATTAGAGCTAT
The DNA here is from genome assembly GCA_027564275.1 of Diadocidia ferruginosa. Lineage (NCBI taxonomy): Eukaryota > Metazoa > Arthropoda > Insecta > Diptera > Diadocidiidae > Diadocidia > Diadocidia ferruginosa. The sequence goes on along the minus strand of JANSTW010091779.1, from coordinate 18,377 downwards.
TTTGGTGAAATCGTGGCTTTTCGAGAAATTGCTTAGGATTTGATGGAAGAATTGAAAAAAAAATTGTTGATCGAATTATAAAAAAATTGATGTTTCATGAAAGCTAAATTTAAACCTAAAGTTCTTCATGAAAATTGTATTGATTTTGATGAAATTGTAAAACATATCTTACTATTTTAACAGAATCGAAACCAATTTAATAAAACTATTCTAATGAAATTTTCAATGAATATTTCTGCAAAATTATAAAAAATTATAAAATCTTTTTTTTAACTTATACAAAATTTATAGAAATAAAAAATTGATAGAAAAAATCAAAAATGACATGAATTCGATAAAATCGTCAAGTTCTTAATAACATTTTTCGTGAGTTTAAAGATATAATATTAATTTGTAATAGTTTTTATGGAAGTGAAAGCTTCTTTTAGCGCGTTAAGCAGAGGGAAAAATTATATGATTTCGCGTCAGCAACATCTAATTATCAAATGGGAGGAGCTTAAGGTACACGAATTTATTATAAAAAGGGGCAAAATTACATTTTTAGTCATATATAGCGCTTAGTCTATTTTTGCAACAAATCAAGACCAACTGGTTTTTTAAACATAATATAATTGTAAAAAAAAATAACAGACTGCCTTATTTTTGTTTTAATTTCATTAGATTTCATAATAAATAAATTTAGAAATAAATATTTTGAATATTCTCTGAAAAAGATAAAAAATTCTGTTGATTTCATAATTTCATTGAATTTTTCGTGGACATAATAACCTAACCCACTATACCCTTAGACCGCTCACCACTGAATTATAAACCTTGGACACCTTTTTTCATCTACACCGCATATATACATTTCGTTTTAACTAAACATTAAAATAGAATTATTCATAATTCAAAATATATAATTACAAAAAATATTTATTTAAATATATAACAAATAAAAATATTTACCTGTTCGTGCAATACTGTACGGTGGTAAACGTCTACCTTTTCGTGCCCCTCTGGCGCATGCAGCACCCAGCGCAAGACATACGGCTCCAACTAATGCTAATCCAATGTAAAGAGCCCAATCTGAACCTGCATAAAAAAACATTATTTACATTTTAATTATAATTTTAATTGTTTTTTTTTTCGTTTTTTAAATAAAAAATTAATTACAACTTTGTTTTTATATAATGTAGAACAAAACATTATGGTATATTTACAACACGGGCAAATATTCTATTTTTATCGTGTAAATAAATTAAAAAAATCTTTTAACAAGCTATTTTGTGGTGCGGGCTTGACTGCTCTGCCAGCACCTACGATATACCTATATTGTTGTGTGGCGAATGATTTAATGACATAATGATTTGTTTAGGATTTATTTATGAAAATGTTAATTTTTTCACTATATAATAAATTTTTGTTTTTTTGTTTGGTTTTTTGTATCTTATTTTCTTGACGATATAACTTATAACAATAACAACATATATAACAAATATTTTGTTTAAAATAGACATAAAACATTTTTTACAACATATTATACACACATTTCGAACTACATAGTTAAAAAAATGGTAAAAATAAATAAATCTTAAAACTTGTAAAAATATTGTCTGTTTTTTTCGAATTTATATGTTTTCTATAATAATGTGTTAATATTATGCAGGTCTTTGCCAATTTTTTCTGAAGAAACATCACTGTAGTATAATGTCACTGTTTCTTATGTTTATTTATGAGTTTTGTATTTAATTGTAAATTCATAATATCTAAAAAGAAAAAAATTCGTGACTTTAAGCTTTTTAATGATGTAAATTTATTAAATTGATTGTTTTTTAAATCAATTGCAATACATTTTTTAATTATACATGAACAATGAACATGGACGATTTTTTACCCTGACGGGCTTATAAACTTAGTTTTAATATGACAGAACTAGTTAAGACAATTTGTTTACAATAATTTCTAGAGGAAACATAAAGATCTAGAGAAAAATCGCTTTTCAATTCTTTTAACCTTTTCGTATCCATAAATAATATTTTTTTTGAATTTTTAAAATTAAATACCGAAAAATTGCTTAAAATAAGTCCATCGACCCTGCCATACACTTTTTGAAAACAATTTTTTCGACATCAGTTTTCTGTTTTACTATAGATGGGAACTATATACTTCCCACTTTCCCAGTAGATCCCAGCCAATAAATAAAATTAAAATAAATTTTTGTTGGTTCTAATTTCATAGACATAATATTAATATGGTGTAAAAAAACTATACGAAAATGATATATAATAAAAAAATCCTTTTTAAAAAAAATATTCCATAAAAACTGAAAAAAGTCAGAATTCACAAAATTTTGTATAAACAAAAATCACGTTATGATAAAACAATATTGTATTGTTTTAAGACAGGCGATCGACCAATTTTTGTTTTATTATTTTCAGTAATGAAACATTTGTTTCATTTTTTATATACGTTTCGTTATTGTTTAATAACTTCATCAGTATCCACAATTTACAATTTTAAAATTTTTCTTTTTTGGGAAAAAAAATTATAATTAAAAAAAAAATTTTTGAATTATAGATTATGGATACTGATGAAGTGTAATTAAACAATAACGAAACGTATATTAAAAATTAATCAAATGTTTCATTACTGAAAAAAAACACAAATTTATCGACAGCCTGTCTTAAAATAATACTTAAATCATCAAAAACGACAGTAAAAACTACAAATTAAACATCTAATTATATTTCAAGATCTGTATGCCAGAATAAAAAGTTATTTTACGAAAATTAGCTAAAAGTATAGATAGCAGTACTGGCATATCATCGCTTGATTTGAAATAATCTAGATTTGCATTTTGCTATGAGAACTATACTGTCTGAAAAACTAGTGAATGAACTAAACTTTAGAGAAAATCGGCCACAATAAAAATTGGTAAAATAATTAAAAATATTTTCTAATTAAAAAAAAATACAAACATTTTCCAGCCAAAATATTAACTATTCATATGCAAATTGTCTGCAATCTTGAGTAAATTAAGAAAGCTTGTTCTAAAAAATACAATCAAATTCCTGAATAATTTTCTTAGTTGATTTTTCTCTTCAATAAAAAAAACGTAATTCTTGAAAATTTTAGAATCGAGATTTTTGTTTAGATAATATTCAAAAAGTGTTGCAATAATATTTGAAAAAAGATCCTTTTGATGCAAAATCAGTTAATTAATATAAAAATTAATGGGGTACAGCCTGCTTCAGTGATTATTAGGACTGTTCGATATTTAAAATAACGGATATTTTTCGATAATTTTTGATTTCCTCAAGTAGAAAAAAATATTAATAAATTTCTGAAGGTTCTTTCACACATACCCGATAAAAAATCATAATTTTAATTTTTTACCTTTAGTAGAAGTCAAGATTTAGTGTAAAAAAATAACGAATTTAAACATTTTCTTTTCAATTTCCTAGAAGTTCTGGAAATATTAGTAAATTAATAATAGTAAATTGAAAAATCTAACAAAAAAAATATACCAGTAATTGGTTTTTTTAGCATTTTATTTATATTATTATATTTTATTCTATATAATTTATAACATTTATTTATATATTGTGTATAGTATTAAACCAAATTGAAAAATAATTGTCATCAAACATACGGTTCGAATTATATAACTTTTAATTTATTGCATCAAAAGCATTCCTTAAATCCAAAAAAAAAATGTATTTTCTATATTCCATTACTTACAATTTCTACATATCAACAACCCATCTCGGTTAAAATTCTGTATACAATTAAACTTCTGATCTTTTCGAATTTCAATCAACATGCGAGCAAGAAAGTATATAAAGTTTAAAGAAATTAACATTTTTTGTTATGCATAACTTTGGTGCATATTTTATAATACACGCGAGAGTGCACGCATATGGTTTATGTTTTGATGTGATTTTCCGATTTTTTCCATGAGAATCGAAAAAATCAAATAAAATTAAAACAGAACTTACGCATCAATTATATTGACTATATGACACATTTTTGTGTATTTCGATGGTGGGCTGCGTCATGTTAATTTATCACCCGCACATGAATGTCATAATTTTAATTTTACCAGAGTATACAAAAGAAAATTTCATTATAAAGTTATAATGCTCGCATAAAATATGGGAAAAATAAACCAAATTTTATTTTAATAATTTAAATATAAGTCATTTAAATAAATAATAGGACATATAAAACATGACTTTTTATATAATATATGTATTTCCCAATCTTGTACTCAAAAAAATGAAATAATAAATTTTTGATAACGCAGAAAAAAACATCCAAAAAACAACATGTAAACTTTTTTTAATGCCCACAAACTACATGCTTTATTTCAAAGAGAGCGTCACGATAATTAATTGCAGATGTCAAAGATAAAATTCGGATTTTTTCTGCTTTCCATATTATACTGATGGTTGCGTTGTTGTGGAATAGTAAATATTTTAATTAGATTCAGTGTATGAAGATTGTGTTTTTTTTCGCTTTTCTTATTTTCTTTTTTTTTCTCTATTTACTATATATAATTAAAATATTTTTAAGCATTTTCTTGATTTAAATATCTTATATTTTATTGACTGTGAAAGTTATTTTTGAAAATTTTCTTTTATAGACATTTTCACTTATGTATTACTGTATGTAGGTTTTATTATTCTATATTATATTGAAACTATCGCTATTGTAAGACTGACACTTTTCAAAAATAATTTTAATAATAAATAACAAATCAAACAATTAATATAAAAATATTTAAGCTAAAAACACCATCCAAACTAAATTTTTAATCCATTTTTTGGCTTATTAAAACATGTTCTATATTTAAAATATGATCTATTTTTGACTCAACAACAAGTTATCCTGCAGAATTATCAAATGAATAATGACGTTTCTGATTAAAATTGCCGTAAAATTACCGTAAACTTTATTATTTTAAATAGACATTTTTTTAGTTATTTCTATCACTTTTACATATGTCAAATTTATTTTCCAAATTTATAATAATATAAAAATTAAAAATGTCTCAATCATGGGTTTCATGAGCATAAAATACTATGAGACTAGAATCAGCTGAAATATTCATAATGCATATACAAGAACACAAAATAGATTTTTGAGATATAATTTCATTTACAACAACAAAATATATTAAATAAAAAAATAATTCGAATAAATTATAAAATGGGTCAAGTAAGAGAAAGAACTATATACATAGTTAGTAAAAAATAGTACCATTTTTATTAAATTTTCATGTTTAATTAATAGAAGGGCCGACAATTACTACTATAGAAAAAGATATAATTTATTAGATATACATTACATCCGTCTGTATTTATGCAAATTTAAATTATTTATTATTAAAAAATATATTAATTTATTAATTTAAATAAGTTTTCGTTTTATAAGATTTAAATAAAAAATGTTCTGAACAACAAACCTTTTTGAAATGTGTCACTCTTGCACGCAGCATGAGCGACATATATTTTGTGAATTATGCAGGACAAGAGCAATGTATAAATTTTATAATTTTAATGTTCTTTAAATGCAACATCATATTATAAATAAAAATTTGTACATAGAAAATATATAATTGGTGACGACATATATTTGTACATATATATATCTTTAGAGGCAGCAAAATGCACATGTATGTCTAATGTCTATAATGTCTATAATATGTAGCCAAATGTTTCATAAAAATATTGTTTGGGTATTTTTCTTTTTTAATAGCGGAAGGAAGTCTATATCGTTTGAAGGTATATATTATATAATATATTATGGTACTAAAATTATATAAAAAAAGTAAAAATAAAATAAAAATGTTTAAAACTACTTTTACTTTTTCCATTATATACGTATGTAATATGTATAATGTATATAGACTTTTAGCTTTATTATTCGACGTCTGCATCTAAAACTTTAATAAAAATCTATTTTAAATAATTTTATATTCTTTTTTTTTTTGGTTATTATATAATTTCCATATATTATATAAATTATTTTATATAATGAAGATAAGGAATATAATATTTAAAAGATCTAAGATTTAATAACTTGAAGCCATTTTTGTTATATAGAGTTTTTCTTGGAATAACAATTAAAATTAAAAACGTAAGCCCGCATATTATAATATAATTGAATTGAAGTACCTTGACATGTTTTTCGTAATTTTATTGATTAATTTATGTCTCATTATGTACTTTTAAATAAATTAGAAGACCTTCAAAATATTTGTATTAAAAAACTAAAATTCTTTTTATTAACATACGTCGTCAAAAATGTAACTATATATCCGTTTACACATGCGGCTTCAAAAGCACAATAGGAAGAAAAAGTTTACTTTCTTTAACTTAATATTTTATTTATTTATTTAAATTTTTTGTTTATATGATAAAATCAAATTCTGAGAAAATTTACATCTGAGCGAATCAAAATCTGATTCCAGCTCCAAAAAATATACACATTCAGGTAAGAATAAGTACTGCTGTCTGCTGCCCATGAAAAATCTAATGAAAACCAGAAAAAGATTCGAAACAGAAAAATTTTAAAACAACAAACACTTTACACGAAATCTAAAAAAAAAAATCAAGATATTTCATTTAAAATCCATAGATTTCATCATTATCATCAATTACATTGAAAACTTCATGACATTAGAAAATTATTTTCATTTATCAATATTAAATTAAAAAAAAACTTAGTTTTTGAATTATCATTTCATTTTTTTAACAATTTTCATAATTAAAATCTAACTTAATAAAATAACAGCATGGTTACCGAAGTAGCGAGCTGTCTATAGGCAGAATAAGCGCTATTGCTCAAAAAAATTCCAAATAAAATTAATAAAATCACCTGAAATATTTTGTTATCAAATTTCATAGAAAACCAAAATATTTTATAACTGCATATATTATAACTGCAGGGTAATAATTAATAAATTATAATTTATGGTAACTATTTTATTTTATTAAACTTTATATATTGTGAATCTTATCTAAAAAATAATGGGTTAAACAGCAATGTTCAAGTCAGTTTCTGTTATCTTTTTAACTTCATCAGCGATCAAACTAACTCTGTGTAGCAACTCTGTAATTTTTTTCTATTCTTATATTATATGTGTTCACATTACTTGCCGAATTTTAATATAAAACTTAAAAGATTTCAGTAAATTCACTTTAAATTTTTACAGCATCAAAAATGTTTAATGAAAACTCAATGATTTCACAAAATTTCTACCAATTCTTTTAAAATACTAGGAAATATCTCACAAGTTTATTAAAATTACTTTAATTTTAATAATAATCACCTTTAGGATGTAATTAAATTATTTGCTTCAAATTATAAAAGATTACTGATTTGATCAGAAATTTCTTTTTGAATTCGAAATAAATTCAAATTTTCTTTAAATTAATTATTACATGCGGAGCAGTTTTCGTAAATTGATTAAAATCTTACTCGCACTATAGGTTTTCCTGCGGTCTACTAAAAATTTTATTGGGCTATGACTCTGATTTCACAGCCCAATATTTTTATGGACACACGTGTATGAATAAAAGATTTTTATTTTTAGCTCTATATCTGGGCAATATTTTTGAAAATTTTGATAAAATTAGTACTAGTTACTTATAAACTAATATATAAATATTTCGTTTAAAGTAATATAATCAACATATTGACTCAATAGTCTAGTCTCAATCTTAAATTATTAAATATAATATAGTGATGACTAAATCATATATGAATAATGAATATATCTTAAAGCCTAAAAAAGATATATTTTATTAAGAGTTTAAGACATTTTAAAAAATGCCTAAATTTTCTTAATTACCAAATAGATTTAATACGAAATTGTCGAAAATTATATATATACATTTAACATTTAGAAAACATAAATTCGTATATAAGCGTATACAAAATTTGTACAACAAAATACCAGGGCTTCGATTAATTAATGTGTCTCTTTATTTATTTTAAATTGAAAGATTAAATAAATTTCTCATATATTAAATCTTCTTCCATATACATAAACTCCTTCTATATACAAAAATTATAGCTAAATAATGTAATGTAATAATGTAATAAAGAAAACAAAGATGTTTTCTAATAATAATAATAATAATTTATTCACATTCATTGATGTGAAAATAATGTCTATTAACATTTTAACTTTTCTATATACGAACAGAAATTTCGTTCAATTAATCAAGTCTTTTGAATCCACTTCGCTGTTAATAGAACTATAATATACGTTGAGAGTTAGAATTTCAATATAATATATAAGCAAAATATATGTAAATTAATAAATGTATATACCATGATGTCATGTTTTGGAAAATTATGATTAAGATGATTATTATTATGATGTTTTTATTTTATGCTTCATTTACGTATTAATAATGATCGAGTCTAGAGAGATGAAGAAGACATCAAAAATATATATATAGTACACTAATATTTTTTGACATAAAAAATGTATATACAAATTTACTTGGCTATTAAATGCGGGTGAAAATGTCTATAAAAAAATATGAATTTATTAATAAAACTGTTTTTTTTCTATAGACAAACGATAGCTCTGCAATAGTGACACTTCTCGAAAAATCATAAAATTTTAAGAGTCCCATCTAAACCAATTTCTTTTAAGTTCACTATTCGGATTGTTTTTTCTGTCTTAAAAAAATGTCAAAATCAGAAATTTGTTCGATTTAAAACAACTACAACAACAACATAATTGTCATAAATAATGACACTTCATTAAAGAATTAGTAATAATGACACTTCTCAATTGTGTTATTGTAAATAATGATACTTCTCAGTAGTGCGATTTAAGAATTATGACACTTCGCAGTTGTGCCGTTAAAAATTTACAAATAATGACACTATACTCAGTTGGGTCAATAAAACCTTTTAAATCATGATACAATCTTAGTTGTGCCATTTAAGAATTATGAACAATGACACTTGTCTGTTGTGCCAATAAAGAATTATGAGTAAAGTCACTATTTAGTTGTGCTACAAAAAATTGATTTTTAATAAAAAATAAATTTAAATTTTTTTCTTCAAATATTGCGATTTCTGAAATAATTTTTTTTTTAAAAGTGTCACTCTTGCATGAGCGATATAACGCATAACTGCTATATACATATCGAAACAAATTTATTAATAATTTTTTCGAGAAATATATTACAATATTGACATTAATAAAATGATTAATGATTTTATCATTCAATGTTTTTCTATAATAATAAATCAAAGATTATCTATCGATAAATATTTTTATAAGGGTTTTTGGTTGTTGTTGTTATATAATATCTAATATTCATAATAAAACATAATAAAAATGAAATATAATACTTTTATATTAATAAGAAGAGCAAAAAAAAACTTACCCTCTTTTCCAATGCTACAATTTCCTCCACGACATTCGGCTGTTTGAAAATCTCGTCCAGAACAAGATGATTTTTCATTATTGTTGTTGTTGTTATTGTTGTTGGTATTTGTAATATCGATCGATAATTTCGACCCAGCTGGAGATATTGTTGAATCGAAATTAACTCCAATACATGTTCTACGACGTATCTGTATACATTCTGATGTACAAGTACTCCAATCAGACCATGCTGACCAACGGCCTCCTATGGTTAAATATAAGAATAAAAAACGCATATATTATATTTAATATGTAACAAAAAGATGTTAATAGCTTTATGACCATAATAAAAATTTTGCATGCTAAAGCAAAATATAATTGCGAAAATTATTTAATGGATAAATAATAAAATATGTACGCATAAACGTCAATATATACATTTCCAATAATATTTATATACTGAAAGGCAATTAATTATATACAAAACGAACAAAGAAGAAAAACGCAGGGAAAACTTATATATTAAAAAACGAATTATTTATTTTATTGTTTCAAAAAAATTAAAACATAAAAAACCGAAAAATATTTTATTTGCTAAAAAGTAATTATTTAAAATGAATAAATGATATAATATATAGAGGAAAATATACCATGTACTTATAACACCTGCTAATATTCGCACAAAAAAAAATTGAGAATTTATAACAAAGTAATATTTTATATGAATTTGCAGCTTTGAATTATTTATGTGCGCCACCAGAAACTATACTCCTATTTATTATTCGTCATTCGTATATCCTTTTAACAAATTTTATATTATATAGAAATATATTATTTGCCTATCTATTTGAAATACAATTGTGAAAACTGAAAATATTAAAGTTTAATTTTATAAAATTGAAGCAATAAATGGCATTTGTTGTACATAGACAGAATTGAATAATATATTATTATAGTTTTCTATATATAAATTAATACATATATTAGTAAGAGTTCTCAAGGATTATTATTAATAATGTTAAAAAGGACAATAAACTCTTTATGCTACTATAATAAAGTCATATATTATTAAAATGTATATTGTATATTATAGTCAACCACATCAAAGTGAAAAAGTTTGCATATTAAAATCGTTTTCATTTAAAAATTATATTTAAATAGTTTCTCAATATCTTTCTGTTACAAATTACAATATAATACACTAGAGTCCCATGACCCAATGTGCACTTGCACAAATTAATAAACTATTTTATTTTATTGTTAAACTTTACAATCAGACGTTCCAATCGAGTTTCAATCTTTATGTCTGCAACTTTGTCATTGTCTTACAAGCTAATATAAATAATATCTTTGATTTTTTAATTTGTCCGTACAAAATGTTACCCCTTTCAACCTAAATTTGAAGGTTTCCACCCTAATTCTGAAAACAAAAAATGCATGTAGACTGCGGGCACTCATAGCAACCACCTGTAAATGGTATTTTTTGACTATGTCAATGTTCTTCCAGCCATAATATACAGCTAAAAAATAGCTGGCAAATGGTACAGTAATTCACGGAATTGTTGTAAACAATAATTTTCGATTAAACTAAACTTGTTGAAAATCGGCCAGATTTCAAAGAGTTTTAGATTAACCGCATGAATGGCATTCCTTGTGGGGAGAGAGTTTGAAGTTCATCAGAAATTACTTAATATCGAGAAATTTATGCAAATTTTTTAGTGAATACCGAATTAAGTTCGAACACAAAAACGTTTCTAAAACACGATGATTAAAAAAAAAAAGTTGATTTACCTCATCAAAAAGATGCAGTTCTTGTGGGTAGAGAGTTTGAAGTTCATCAAAAATTTAAACAATTTTTTTTTGTGAAAATCGAATAAAGTTCGTACACAAAAATATCTAATCGAAAACCCTATGATTTTAAAGAATTTCTTTGACTTATCTCATCGAAACGGGCATCCCTTTCCCTTATGGGGAGAGAGTTTGAAGTTTATCAGAAATTACGTAATATTGAGAATTTAAGCAAAAATGTTTGTGAAAACTGAACTTAGTTCGTACATACCAAAATGTTAACCCGAAAACTCGCTGATTTCAAAGAATTTCTCTTGCGGGAAGAGTTTACATATAGTGTCACAATATACAGTTAAAAAAATAACTGGCAAATAGTTCTTCCACGGCAACGTTTTTCCAGTCACAATATACAATAAAAATGAATATTATCCAATACCAAAGGACTAAAGAGTACATTTTTATACAAAATGATCTTTACTTGCATTTGAAGGAATAAACAGGACAAGCGATCTCAAAGGAGTAAAATACTTCTGAAAGAAGTAGATCTGGCAACTTTATTTTGGATTAACTGCTTATTAGTTGGGATTTTTTTTTGAGAAAGAGGTTAATTTCGTGAAATAGAGTCTTTGTGTCATTTTCCTGATATTTCATAAGCTTGACATTAAAGAGTGAATACGAACGATTTTTAGAGAGATATAGCAGCTACTATATGTACATACAAAAATAAATGATGGAAACCTTGACTATTATAATATGGCAAATATAGTGTATGGAATATAAAGAAAAAATCTGCGGTTTTTATGTTTTATTATTAAAACTATTAAAGACTTTTTGAAGAAGAGTTTTTTTTGTTTTAAAAAATATATACAAAACTCTTTATTATACAAGAAACAAAATAAATAGCCCTAAAAGCTCTCAGGACCTCATGGACATGCGATTGTTGTCACTTTTTACATCTATACGATTTTCTGAACCTAAATGTAACTACTGCTTGATGTGAACAAAAACTAATCATATTCCAATGATATTATTAATTTAATTAATTTTTAATTGCCTAATTACCCATACGTAATTTAATTTTAAATTAAATAGAAATGTAGCGACTTTATAGTCTTTAATTTTTGAAATAGTTAGAACTGGGATTTCGGACATATACCTTAAAAGTACAGAGCTTTTTGAATACGCACTTTAAATTTAAATAAATTAAGAAAGATCGCTTGCGGGTAAAGTGTCATTCTGTTTGTGTTTTTTGTTTTTCCTTTTAATTTTAATTGTGCTCAATATTCCATATAATAAGTTGACTCGTTTTGTAAAAATAAATATGTTTTTACTTTAAAAATTTGTGTAATTGGTGACATCTTCATTACAATTCCTCTGAAAACGAAAAAGATTTCATAATATTCTAATATAAATGCGATGACTAACCACTTTATGTTAAAACATGTGTGTTTCGGAAATTATCTTTTAAACTGTTGTATAATAATATGCCAGAGGTTGATAGTTTTCTAAATTCGTAGAGTTCAATACACTAGAGACCTATTATATTATTTATATTCTATTCTATATAAATGGTGTAATATGATATTTCAAATGACAATTTAAATTTTTTTTTTCTTAATGAAATTTGATAAGAATGAAAGAAATTCCTTATTTTACAATCTGTCTGTACTTCTATATTGGTTTTAAATTTAACGAATATATTTAAATTTAATGTATATTCTAAACTTGACAATTCATCTCTCTATAAGTCTACAACATATTCTTCTAAATGAAAATATAAATTCAATTTTATTTTTACATTTTCATTTGCGTTGAGATATTACGTTTTTTTGTACAAATTTAATTTCATATATAGACAATGAATTTCTTTGACATAAATAAAAAATAAATATAATTATCATATCACACTATACAATATATTGGCTCGATGCTCCATGAACACGCAATGAACAATAATAATTATAATTTTGTTGTAACAAAACAAATAATTGTTTGCATTTATTACACAGAATGTTAATTTTTACAATTGGTCTGTGTGTGTTTTGTGTCATGTTACAATATGAGTCTATAAATATCTGTTCCCATAAATAATATTGCTCTTCTCGCCATGCATTTATTTATTGTTATATTTTCAAGTGCTTATCGCATTTGAATATAATAAATGTAAGTAATTATAATTTTCTCATTATTAAAAAAATCAATATAATTAACTAATAAAGATAATGTTTAGTTTTAAAATAGTTTTAATAAACAACAATGGTCTCGAATATCAGATGACTTGAGCATTTTCAGAATAAAAGTCCTTATTCTCATTAAAAAACAATCAAGTCACACATATATAAGCATTAACCTTATATGAAAATAGCTCTTTCACATAGTAGTCCCAAAGCTATGCGAAATTTGACCGCAGTTTTCTAATTAAGTGGAACGCCACAAAAATTTGCAACATTATTTTGTTTGTTTTTTATTCGTTCACTGTACAAACAAAAATAAAACAAATTCCAAAATGGTGACGGCCAAAACGAAAATCACTCTTAACGAGTAATAAAATAAACATATTTTAATAAAATTTTCACACTAAAAAGCTTCAACAGTTTAGGAGATTTTTTTTAGAAAAATTAAAAATATCAAATGACGGACTTATTCAAGATGGCGGCTTTTGAGTCATTTTACCCTGGTTCATCATCATACCAGATTTGCAACATAACTTTGTTTGTTTTTTAATCGTTCACTATAGAAACAAAAATAAATAAAGATTTTTGAACAATGTTTCGAAGAAAAAATTTCAAAACGAAAACCATTTATAACTCATTCAAAAATCAACGAATTTTATTAAAATTTTAACAATATTGATAGATTCAACATTTATTGACAATTTTATTTTTAAAAAAATTAAAAATTCTAAAATGGCGGACTTTTCAAAACCGATTTTTATTTTTTAAAAAATATTTTGGTAAGAAAATAAATGTTTGTAAAAAATATTTTTAAAATGGCGGAATTTTAAATATATACTTATAAAAAAAACACACAAAATGTCAAGTTCCCTGAGTGCTTAGTGACTTAGTTTAATGTGATAAATCCAATTTTATTGTTGATTATTACGATAAAACTAAAGCATTAGGAACCATATTTTCACATAAAATAATACAACGTGGCTAAGTTATTCTAGAATTGAATTAATTTAAATAATTTTTGTATAACTTATCTAAATATGGACATAATTTTACAAAATTTTGGTATTTTATTTTATTTATTAAACCAATTTTTTTAATCTTCGAAAAACTAAAGACAAATTTTTAAGTAAAAAACAAAATGACAGACATATTCAAGATGGCGGATTTGAATTATTTTGAATGTATTTTCGTAATTTATTATCCGATTTTCATAAAATAAAATTTATTTTATTAATGAAATAGTAATGAAAACCGAGATGGTTGAACAATTTAATTATGTACCATTGAATCTGCTGATTATGATATTGCAGATGTTGCATCTTTCGAAGCTGCTTGTTACGACAATTTCATAGAACTTTTCAAAGATTGTATCAATGTATAAATTGCTCCGCAAAATCTTGAAATTCTCGAAATGTATCGTGTCGTTGCCTGTGGTTTTAAAATTTTCCTTGACAGAAGTCATTCCATCGCTTATTGAGAATTGTATTTCAATTACTTCCAAAAAAATATTTTGTACCATTTAAAGCAGCATCGCGACATTAAGTAATAAAATTATCCGGCTCGAAGGACCAAAAATGTAAAAATAAATTAAAACAAACTTAAGGTTCTTTGAAGTAAAAATTTAAAATGAAAAAAATACCAAAAATTATTTAAAAAATTGACTTGAAAAACCAAATATAAATCCTTTGATTTTAATTTTATCAGAAATATGTTTCCAAGAACACAAATTATATATAGCGGGTACATTCAAGATGGCTGCTTTTAGTCATTTATGAACAAACTTGAGTAAAAGAAAATTTATATTACAAAAAACTAAAAAAAAATATTATTCGAATTTGTTTTTCAAAATGGAGGATTTTTATAATTTTGTACTTTATATTACAGAATTGATTAATCTAAGATAATAAATAAATAAATTTGTTATTAAAAAACATAAAATAAAGATATTTAAAATAATTATGTGTGGGTTTTTAATTTTTTATAATATTTTAGTATTTTAAATCTGAGAACTTTGTCCCTATATTAGGCCGTATTAGTCCTTATTAGTCCTATATGTAGTAACAGGTAATACCCCGTCCTCAATACGATTGTCATAAATTCCCAATTAGACACATTTAATTAAATAAATTGTTTCATAAAAATTCAATATCCATTAGCTCTTTTAGGCCCTATACGAGTATATAGCATTATGACGAGGTCTTCGCAAGACTATAAATGTTGATATAAAAGTTATATGTTTTGTTTTGATACAATTTTCGCAATTAGTGCTTACACAGAATACTTTAAAATTGTTAAAATAATTTAAAAAAAATATTTTTTTCAACTTTCTAATTATAAAAAAACCGCACAACGATTGAATTATTGTCAAAGGTTTCGCTCTCATAAATATATAATTCAAAGCAAAGCTATATATGCTTATAAATGGTATAAAATATGCACAACATAGTACATTGTACGCGTATATAGTATAAATAAAAACATGTTAATAAATTTAATTACTATTTTATTGGGCATGGCCCTTGTATACATAAAATAATAAAAAAATATAATTATAACTTACGATAAACCTATATATTATAAAAAAAACAATAATAATAATAGATTTGATAAAAAAAAGACCTGACCATAATTTATAAAAAGGTTAGAACCCATATATATGTATATATATATGCTACATAAACTTATATACATAAAAAAATGTTAACGTGATATAAATTTATTATATATTGTTGTTATAACCTGAATATAATTTAGTTAAGAGTGAAAAAAAAAATACAAAATTTATTTAACAATATATAAAGTAAGGGTTATGGATATACGCGAACAACAAATAAATTTAATATTTTACATTGGAAATTAAAATCTATAAATCAACTGCCGGAAACTACAGCAACAACAACAACAACAAAAAAGGAAAAAAGCAGTAAAATATATCGAAAACAAGAAAAACTCAACTCGCTCACATATATAATAATAAAATTGTTATATAACGAAATTATGATTAAAGAACACGCATTCTAAATAAATTGCTTACCAATCAATAGATCGAAACCTTCTGAACTGACGATTTGGATATCCTCTACAAATTTAGCGATAGCATTTTTTTAGAAAAAACAAAAAGTAACAAAAATACAAATAGAAAAACGTATATATATGTATAAAGGATTTGAACAAAAATAGTAAAAAATTATTGCACGTCGCGTCGTTTATATATATGGAAAAAGCGTGAATTATAGCGTTCTATGTCCCCGCATATGTGTAGTTTTATTTAGCAAAAATAATGGGCGTATTTTTAATTTAAATTACTAGATGTTAGCTTTTTTTTAAATATATTTTACTAGATATGTAGTTCATGTTTATTTTATATAGCATTTAATTTACTGTTTTACATCCTTATGTAATTTCATATATTATATATTTAGAAACATATACTGTCTTATAACAGCCATAGTATACAGATTTTGTATAAATTCGGTGCGATATATTTCGCCAGCATGCCTCTGATACAATATATGATGTAAATTTGCATATAATATTCACCAATTAATTGTGGAAAAAACATGTACATTTGTTTATCTCTATATAATATACGATATTGTGTCTCTTAAGTAGTAGAAGTTATAACATTTGTAACAAAATATATAAATAATATTGTATATTTCCATACATGTTACATGTTACAAATATATTATTATTATTATTGTATACGGATGGCATTTATAGAGTAGTATATTATATCGTATATAATTTGCGACCAAATTATATATATTTTATTATCATTTTTTTTTTCGTTTTATTGACATGCAAGTTATATAGGATATGGTCTATAGTACCGCAGGGATTAGAAACATTGACCAATATTTCTGTGTAATATTAATATTATAAAACACTTTTGTTTAATTGTAAGTTTTTATAAAACTAATATTGTTATTAAATTTTGCAAATTTTTTAAAGAACTACCTATTAGTTTTTTCCCATACATATCAATATCGGAGTAATAAGATGGTTGTTATTTTCCGAATAGAAAAAAAAATCGAGTAGAGGGTAGGGTGTAAAAGCGTGCTCTCACAATCACAGTTTTCGGTTTTCAGTTTTCATTTAAAATCATAGTATACAATCTAAAAAATTTGAAAAAAAAAATGGATTGTGCGAGCTTATATGCAATTCTGTATAATAGAAATTTTGTTAACTGAAAAGTGTAAACTGAAAAGTGAAAAATGGACTGAATTGTGAGAGCACCCTAAACCTAGGTATTTTTACTTCGAATTTTTGTGAAGTGTGTAGGATACAGTTGGAAATGGATTTAAGACATTTTCATAAAAAAAAAAATTTCCATTTGAATGTCAACGGTGGAAGATAAGGATTTTATAAAATGAATCAATTTCATTAAATCAGAAGTGGGATTTTTACTTGAATTCGGTCATCACTGACCATCATCTTTATCATCAGAATATCTAAGCCAACTTAAATAAACCCTAATACACAAATTGAAACATTCTACCCTTTAATCCTAAAATGATTTTTATACGAACAAATTCCCATACAAAATGTATGTACATATATTAAGCGATTTTTTTTCGTGCATTCTCATTTTGATGATGCACAAAATATTTTTATTTATAAAAATGTTTCACTACATGTTGCTTAGCATTATAGCAATACCTTTATACCAATTACTATATATAGCAATGTTTCTTACGTAAATTGTATTGAATTTTGTATATTTTGTTGTTATATTGCTTAGGGTGAACGCACATTTTATATGGCAAGTTAGCAATATGTTTTGATATAATATATGCCTATGCAAAATCGCTATACCTAAGTCGGTCTAATTAAAATTTGATCGAACCTAATTCTGAGCTAATTAAAATAAGATTTTATTAACTAATGCAAATTTTTGCTTTTACTATTCATTCAAAAAATCTACACACACACATATATATATATATATATATATATAACGTGAACAGCCCCAATTCTGAGGTATGCCCTAATTCTGAGGTAGTCGTGTTAAAATCTAATTTTCCAACGAA
>JANSTW010091668.1:0-18583 GCA_027564275.1 Diadocidia ferruginosa | reverse complement strand
TTGTACATTCGGGGAATTGTCGTTTCGGGGAACTGTCGTTTCGGGGAATTGTCGTTTCGGGGAATTGTCGGTACACCGAATGAAATATGATCCCACATAACTTTTTTTATCTATATCTAATAGATATCAAACTACTTAAAAGATATCTGCAATATTATATATATATATTATAATCAAGCCACAAAACTATTGACATATTGCTTTAACGAATTTTAATCGAAATGAAAATTTTTTGTGAATAGTATAGGGTTTAGTAATACGTTGTGATTGTAGCGATATCGATAAGATATCGTGTCGTTTAAATCTGCATATCTGTTCAATATATACTAGATATATTTGTCTTACAATATTTGTGTTTAAGATACACATATGATATTGGTACGATAATTCATATAATTGTATATGTTAAATAAGAAATATCTACCAGATAAATATTAAAAGTTATCATATTGATAGTTCTCCTAGATGACAGAGATATCGATTTTGCATTCTCCGGATTTCCGATAAACTTTGTTGTGCGGGGAAAACCAAGTGAAAAATTATCGCGTCAGAAGCTCTTCAGTCTAAAGCAATGACTCTCACCATTGCTCCTATACTAGGCTACAATAGTTTGTACACATGGAAGATAATTCCATATAGCAGTTTAACAATATGCCACACAGAATTTATTGTGGAATTTTAGTATATTTAATTTATAATTTTTTGTACGAGTAATTATTCAAAACATTTTAATTTTTTTTTATTAGTAGGTAAATGTTTATGCAAAAAATATCATAATTTTATTGCGATAACACGATAACCTTTTACTACCAAAACAAAAGACGATTTATTTATTATGTGTCAAAACAATTTAGTTTCATGTAATTTGTGTAATAAAAGCAAGCTTGTATGTATAAATTTATTAATTTTTGGGAATAACCATATTAAATATATATTGTACAATCATCTCCTGGCATATAAGCATCTCGTTGAATCACATACAGTGACGGACATCTAATTAAGAACGATATGTAGTGCTGACATTTTTTAAATTAATAAATATTCTCGTTTTGTTGTTTTTTATATTGTGTTTTTCGTGCTTCATGCCTCACCACACGACTTATTTGCATGATAACCCTTGATTTTAGAGCAAGAAAGACAAAAATGACAAATTTCCAAATTTTGCATATAAAAATGCTCATACAAAATGTAACTACGTATATTTAGCGATTTTTTTCGTGCAGACCCATTTTGATGATGCACAAAACATTTTTATTTATACAAATTTTTTACTACATGCTGCTTATAAAATACAGTGACGGACATCTTATTAAGATCGATATGTGTAATCCGTCTACTACTAAAAACTTTGTCTATTTGCTCATATTTTCATTTTCAAAAAAACTTGTATGGGAGCTCCTCTGCACCTTTGCCTTTGAAAACCCAAATGCGATCTCATAGTTTATGACCACTAATAACTTCCTCACATTAAAATTCAGGCAAATCCGTTTTGGTCATTTTTACAAAAGAAACAAAAAAATCAAAATATTAAGTTGATTATTTTACTTGTTAATAATAATTTATGAAAATTTCTCTATTTTACATAGAATATTCATTATATTAACGTTATATGCCAAAAACTCGCTGGAAATAAACGAATATTAAAAAATAAATTCAAACTTGTTGACCCTTCCATAGAGATCTCAGGATTTGAACTCTTAGGCGCGACAACTAGACCTAAAAAAAAAATATGAGAACATTTATACTGTACCAATTCACGGCCCAAAACAATTTCGGAAATAGTTGTAGAATCTTCTTGATTACGAAAAAAAACTCTTTATCTGGAAATTTTGATTTGTGTAATGCCTATTTTACACTAAACGTATTTTATGCTTCTCTTTATATTCCTTAAAAACCAGGCTGATAACAATTTTTTTTAATCAATTTTAATTTGAGAAGTAACTATGCAAAAAATGTCAAACAATATTTAAAAATGTTTGAATTATATTTTCGACAAAAATATAAGGCTACCTTTGTTTAGAAATTATAGTGTAAATGATATCACATTATCACGTCTAATAAAAAAAAATCTAGTTCACACCACTGGTAAATGGACCAAACCATATTATTGAAGCTTTTGTGAGCGAACAATCGTTTTAAGGTGGACCTAGATAAAGAGAGAGTATATATAAAGCTTTTCGCTTTCGTCACTATGACCAACTATATTATTGAAGCTTTTGTGAGCAAACTTTTATCATGATACAACAACAAAAATCGTTTTTAGATGGACATAGAAGAATAGAGAATATATAAGCTTTTCGTCACTATACCGATCAAACTCAGTTAAATCAAAGAGTATATAAACTAAGATGATTCAAAAAGAGTAAATAGTAGATCATAATACGTAAAAAATGACTAATATTTTAATCAACAGTTCTTAAATATTAAAAAAATTATTTATATAAACATAAATTATCGTTAAATTTAAAATGACTAAATATTTGAAATGTAATAATATTTTACTTTTTATATCTACATTGAGTATATATAAATATTGTGATGAATCAAATAATAAGCCAATTTGTAAAATAATTTCTATATGATAAAAAAAAATGTTAATAATTAAAAAATTTGAGAACTCTTTTACTAGGTGCTCTTATAGCAATTTTTTTAATTAGCATTTCTAGACAAATATTACAATATATTAACAGGTGTGATTATAAAATATGTTTAATAAATTGTGTTTTTTATAGGTAAATGAAAAAAAACTGGTAAAACATATGTTTCGAAAAATAATACGACTTTTTTTGTGCGGCAATATTTAAAGAACAATCTAATTTAATTTTTATTATTTAAACTATTTCGATTTTAGAACGAAAGTATCTTATATAGATAATAATTTTTGATAAAACGTTGAATTCTGGAAAGAGATAAATTTGTGGAAAATGCTTTATTGTTTTTATAAATTTGTTTTATCTATTTATTTTTTTAATAATCATAACGACGCTCTCACAATAAATATTTTTTTAGTTTTCAGTTCATAGTACACTTTTGTCAAACTAAAAAAAAATTGATTTTGCGAGCTTAAATTCAGTATACTAAATATTTTGTAAAAACTAAAAACTGAAAAATAATCATTGTCAAATCCAGTAAATCATAAAAAAAATTAAATATTACAAATTTTCTCTTAAGCTACTGCTTCCATGCAAACGAATACGTCCAACGTATATGCGTTTGCATGGAAGACGTAGCTTTACAAAACAATTCAACGTTTTATCAAAATTAAACAAAAATGTTTGAAGTTTTTGTAATTTAAAATTTCTTTTTTCTAGATGGTTTAAACACATATCAGATGCAGCCGATGCATACAAGTCTCGAACGAAGGGCAACCATGAACTTACCGAGGATCCGGCCTCAACCACTCTGTCCAATTCATCGACAAAAGAATCATTGGAAGGAACACCAGAAAAAGAACTAAACACATCAACATCATCAAAAGTTAGTCTGCTGAATAATAACAAAGAAGATGAGAGTCAAGTTATTGGTGATGAACCAAATAATAATTCGAATAACAAAGATGATTTGCTGGACCGAGATGAGTCAGGTGGTGATAGTTGTAATAAAAATGATATGGACAGAAATGAAAATGAGAATGATGATGTTGATGTGAAGGTACGAAAACGCGAATACTCAAACAATTCAAATAATACCAGAACTTTGACTCAACAAAATTCGTTGGTGGCGCCCAGTGAGGTACACGTTAGTGTTAGTCCGGCCTTAACGGCTGAACCAGTTTTAACGCCTAATGGTAAGTGAGAAGTCTATCGGTCTAAAGATATATTTTTAATGATTTCCTAATTTTCACAGAACGATTACGACGACTTGATGAATCCATTCGAATTACATTGGCCGAAAAACAACAGGTTGTCTGTGATATGTTTAGAGTACCAAATGAACATTTTACAGCTATAGCTGACATTGTGGGACAACCAGAAGCACCAAAGGTATGAAATGAAAGATTAATAAATTGTGTTCATTTTAAAAATGTTCCTAAATCTAGGATCCTTCTGACATTGTGTTGGCCGCATTTGCCCAAGTACAATCGCTAACCGAAACACTAAATGAATATATTAAGGTAACACAACATCAAGAAATTTCGGCAGTTTCGACGTCACTGTGCGACGAATGTCACAAAAATAGTCAATTAAATAGAGGAACATCACGTAGTTGCAGTAGCAGTAGTCAAAGTAATAATTCCCTAACAAATACATCGGCCACAACAGTTCGAAATGGCGGTGGCGTTACAACTGGTTTGGCTCTCTTGGAACGTTTAGAACATGTTACCGATGATGATGGTTATTGTGAAATTGATGACATTCGATTGCCAACTGTTATTGCTGGAGTTTCGTCAACTATTGTGGCGACGGCCGTTACAGTTGTACAAACATCAGCAGCAGGAGCGCCACCTCTACCTGCCGCCGCAGCAACGCCAGAACTGAAAAGACAAAGTACGATTAGCGCTGATAGCATTCCGGAAGAAACTGAACATGAGATAAATGCTGAATCTTTGGCAACATCAACAATTAGTGAAATTGTCGGTGATGATTGTGCAGATAGTACCGTTGGTGGCGCTGTTGTAGCTGTTGCTGCCGCTGGAGTACACATTGAAATAAATAATGATACATACGATTCGACAAGTCAACAACTATCGGCCGAATTTAATCCTGAAGATAGCGAATCAATAATTAGTGATAATCAACATCGACATTTATTGTTAACAAATTCATGTTCTGAAATATCATGTGGCGCCAATAGATTGGCTCATGCAACCGCACTTGCACCAGCCGTACCATGTCATTTGATTGCCAGTTCTATTACCACACTTAATCTACAAATTTCGCAATTATTGGTAAGTTTGATTGATTATTTTTGAAAAATTGTCATTATTTAATTATTTGTTATTATTTTTATAGCCAAAAATTAATGAAGGTGACATTGAACGGGAGAAATTGAGAAAGGAAAATCAGCATTTACGAGAGCTTTTGAATTCAATGCATGAACGTGAGCGAGTATCAAACGAAAGGGTAAGTTATATGGTCAAGCAATAATAATAATTTACTTTAGAGATCATTCAATGAATTTATAAAGTAGATGCGGGTACATAATTATTGGGTTATCCTGTTGTGTACCCAAAATTTATATAATAAATAAAAAAAAAGATAAATACCGAGTTGCCTTTTTCTATCTGATACTTTAGTTTTGACGTGAACTGCCGATTTTTTAATTAAACTTTAAAATCGTTCTAATTGGTTCCACCTGACAAAAATGTTTTTTTTTAATGACAAGCCTTCCTAAACTTTACTTAGCAACTTCCAAAATCATTGAAAAGCGTAATGCACAACATTTTTTATCGGAAATCCATAAATGAATAATCGATATCTCTGTGATATCTAGGAGCACTATCATTATGATATCTTTTAATATTTATCTGGTAGATATCTCTTTCTTACCATATAAGTAAATGTACATTGAATTGAACAATGAAAACTCTGATATCGTACTGATATCATATGGTTATCTTAAAAATATACAAAATACAAATATTCTTTATCTACAAGATATCTTATCGATAACGCTACAATCACGATGTATTGCTAAACACCACTATTCACAAAAAAAATCATTTCGATTTAAATTTGT
Organism: Diadocidia ferruginosa; assembly: GCA_027564275.1. Taxonomy (NCBI): domain Eukaryota; kingdom Metazoa; phylum Arthropoda; class Insecta; order Diptera; family Diadocidiidae; genus Diadocidia; species Diadocidia ferruginosa. The sequence continues at coordinate 12,904 of JANSTW010091668.1, read as the reverse complement.
TAAAGCATTATGTAATCTATGTGTCTATATCTTCGTGTTTTTGCAAAGCGATCCGATAACCAAAGGTTATCATATATATGCCTAGTCGATACTATTACAGATATCTTTTACCGTATCTGGATATCTATTATTTAGAACACAGATAAAAAATGTTGTTTAAGAACTGTATGAAAAATTATCCAATTATTCTTAATTACTTAAAAAAAACAGCAAAATTTACATAAATCTTATGAAAAGTTATCTAATTATTTATAATATTAACTTAAAAATTCAGCAAAAAGCACTCAAATTTTATGAGATGTTATCTAATTATTTCTAATAAAATAACTTAAAAATCACTCAAAATTTATGAAATGAAAATTTATGAATTTGTCCAATTATTTCTAATTACTTGAAAAGTCAGCAAAAATCACTCAAAATGTATGAAAAGTTATTCAATTATTTCTAATAATCTAAAATCACTCAAAATTTATGAAAAATTATCCAATTATTACAACAAATTTTCCAATTATATCTAATAACTTACAAAATCAGCAAAAAAAACACTAAAATTTTAAGAAAAATAATCCAATTATTAAGCAAAAAAAGCAATTAGAAAAAATGCAATTATTAATTGAGAAACTCAAAATATATGAAAAATAATCAAATTATTGAGCGAAAAGCACTAAAAATATAAAGAAACAATTATTTTTATTGAGTAATTTTTTTTTTAATTATTGAGTGAAAAGTACCTGAAATAAATGGAAATAATTCAATTGTCAAAAATCGAAACGTTTTGAAAAAAATAATAAATAATATTTTGAAAAAAAAAACAAATATATTGATTGAAAAACACTCAAAATTTAATAAGCGTAAAATATAATATTGCAAATAATTCGAAAAAAACCCCAATTATCGAGCAAATATAATGAAAGTGATTCTATTAACTAGCAAAAAATGCTAAAAATTATTAAGTTTCTGAAAAATAGTTAAATTTAATTAAAAGAAAAACACTCAAATATTATAAAAAATACTCGAATTATTTGCAAAAATACCTCAAATGCATTGAGCGAAAATCACTCCAAATATAAAGAAACAATTAATTTTATTGAATAATTTTTTTTAAACAAAATAATTCGAAAATATTAAAATTATTGAGTGAAAAGTACTTAATATATGAAAATAATTCAATTATCAAAAATCGAAACGTTTGAAAAACACTCAAAATATAACTATAGAAAAAAATCCAAATATTGATTGGAAAACACTCACATTTTTTGAGCGAAAAGAATTGCAAATAATTCGAAAATAGCCCAATTATCGAGAAAATATAATGAATGTGATTCAATTATTTAGCAAAAAATACAAAAAATTATTAAGAAGTTTTTGAAAAATAGTTGAATTATTGAATATTCCTAATAACTTGCCAAAATTAGCAAGAAAAACACTCAAATCTTTTAAAAAAATGAATCAATTATTGAGCAAATGTATTCATTATTATTAATTGAAAAAAGCTCTAAATATATAAAAAGAAACAAATTATTGAGCGAAAATAACTCAAATGTATTGAGCGAAAAGCACTCCAAATAATAAGAAATAATTATTTTTATTGAGCAATTTTTTTTTTCTTAACAAAATAATTCGAAAAAATATATTGAGTGAAAAATACATAAAATAAATGGAAGTAATTTAATTAGCAAAAATCGAAACGTTTGAAAAACACTCAAAATATATAGAAAAACACTCAAAATTATTGGTTCGAAAAGAATTGCAAATAATTGGAAAATATCCTTTTCGGCAGAGGAGGGGTTTTAAAATGCAATATAAGGGTGGTGTGGTGCCAAATAAAAGGCCTTAACAAGGGCTACAACTTGAGTTTTAAGATTTTTTTGTGCATCATTCTCCCATCAGCCCTCAGGAGGTGGTAAAGGATATCTTTTTTGTCTGTCGGGCTGAAGGGGGAACGATAGACTAAAATCCATAGAACTAAAATTGTGGCTCTTGTCAAGACCTTTTATTTGAATACAGAACAGATATAAAAATGTATTTTTGATATTTTTCATACAAACGTTAAGCCTATTATAAAAAGGGGTTGATGCCCCCATAAGTTTACACTACAAAAAAATGCTTCCATTCTGCATAGTTGTGACATCATAATATTGTTTTTTTAAACTTTTGCATACAAGCTTTAAACCCCAATGGGGTCTCCCTTAAATGCAACGTCGTAGTATAGTTTTTTTGTTGAAGCACCATAATTAAGAACTGCAGTATAGCGAATAAGCCCTCTATGTCTCAACGTTTGAATTAAGATATGTGGCTAAGAATCTTGAACGAACGTTTGATTTACTTTTAGAACTCCATATCTTAACATTCCTTTAAACTGCAGTGTTCAAATAATTTGTTTTATTCAATTTAAAAAAAATCGTTAATTGAATTAAGAATTTTTTTCCTCCTAGGTTTGAACTTCTTTAAGTCAATAAAATCGTAATTAAAAAAAATCCATCTTGTTTTTTTATTTCAATATTTTATCGATTTTCACAATAAAATTTTTCTTATTCTTTCTCATGTGCAGGAAACTCCCGATCGTGCATTAGAATCACGACAATCGACCAGTCAAGATAGCAACGATTAACGCCCATTGCTGTCGCCCAAAAGAAAAACTTGTACAACAACAACAACTCAACTATATGTGAACTAAAAAAAACTCCTCTAAATAATAAATTGGATTTGTTTAATTGCAAAGAAAATTCAGCTATAGAATTGAAAAATGAATTTTCAATAATCAGCAAGTTAAATAAAAAATTGGTGTTGCGTGCGTATACGAACAACCAAGCCGAGATGAGAAGTAGTTTTTCTCGTAACCAACCACCACCAACAGGCAACATAAAATTTAGGAAAATTTTTATCGATTTTTCTATTAAACTTTACAAAAAACTATTTAAATAAATTATAAATTGAAATATATTATGCAAAACAAAAAATAGATGCGATTTGTTTTTCTTAAAGAAAATTAATTGTATTTAAACAAAATTATGTGGTTTCCAAAAAAAAATATTTAATTGAAAAGCATTTTTTTTTTTACAATAATTGAAAACGGAAAATGATTTGTCAAAATAAAATTATATTTAGAAACATTTACATTTAAAATATTTATACTTAACAGATATTATTAGAATAATCGAAATAAAATTATAAAGAAAAAATTAAAAAAAAAATTGTTAAGTTGTGTTGAAAAAAAAAACAAACTAAATTAAAAACTAAAATAGATGAGGTAAAAAATGCGCGCGAAAAGAGCGTTAAATTTTTAAGCCAAATTATGTAAATTGAAAATTTTCATAAATTTTGGAAAATTAATTGTATATATTTTCCAGAGAAATTTGGGCGCGGCATATAAATTGGAAATATTTATATGTAAACGAGCACGCTACCGGCGACGCTATACAAAACGATGTACGAAAACGATCTTCTCGCACATTCAAACATAATTTGCATTTAGAAATAAATAAATTAATTTTACGATGTAAGACCTAAGAAATTATGTTTGAATATTTTATATAATAAACCTTCCCCTCACATACTATATATTGTTAAAGTTTTCTAAAAAAAAAATATCAAAAAATTTTGAATATTGTGCACTAAAAATAAATTAATTAAAAAACCAATTAAACAAAATTAAATTATACAAAAAAGCCTTATAAATGTTACACACACACACACCGTACATATAAAAAGTTAAACTGAAACAATTTAATTTTAAATAAAAATTAAATTAACTATATGATATCTATTTGACACCATATGTCCTCCAAATATATAAATACAAAATTGTTTAGAAAAACAAATATTAATTATAAAAATAAATTACCTAAAATAATTTTTGTAACATAAAAATATCATAAAAAAAGCTAAAAATTTTTTTAAAGAGCACACGGGAGAAAAGATTTTTTGGTAAATTTTTTTTATAAAAAGTAAAAGTTTAATATTTAGAAATTTAAAAAAAAATATCCTAGTGCGATAGTTATAGAAAAATGAAAATTGTTTTTCGTTTTTTAAACTAAAACGATAATTTAGTTTAGCGTAAAATTAATAAATTTCTTTAATTAATTTCGGTTTTATATAGAGGGGCGAGGTGATTGAAATTAATTGAAAATTATTATCAAAAAATTGTTTTTTCTTGGATTTTCGATCGTTTTTTTTTCAAAATTTGACGTCGAATTTGATTCAATCACCTCGCTCCAGCATTTCGTAAGTGTAATTTTAAATTTTTGTAATACAAAGATATACCACAACAACACCGCATCATCGCTAAAATATGAGATAATTAATATTTATCGACCGTTTTTATTTTGAAAATTTGAATTTATCGGGCACTTTCGGTCGTCGTTTCAGAGACTTGTTTAAAAAAAAGTATCTGAAACTCATCGCTTAAATATTTATTTGTATATAGTTTTGTTCAAAGAATTTAATTATATTCTTTAAAAGTAAGTCGATTAGAACTTAAAAGTATAATATAATTAAGTCATAGAAATTATATTATAATGATAAATTTTTTTTATAATTTTGAAGAAATGCTTTTAATTTTAATTATTTAACAAAAATAAAATGTTGAATTTATTAGCGAAATGGTAAAATCAATTGTACATTTTAAGTCGTAAGGTTAAACAATTGAAACTAATCTGCTACTGAAAGAAAAGTTTTGAGACGCAATACAAAGTTTAATGTAATTTAAATTGCATTACCAATCAATCAAAATTAAACTCATAAAAAGAACGAAGTTTTCAATAAAATAATAAAAACAAATTATTTCAAATTAAATTCGTCATTATTAGAAAATCAAAGATAATTCATGAAATTTTACGAAAACATTTGGTGAATTTAATGAAATTATGAAGGTTTCAGGGAAGTTAATCTAATAAAGAGAATTGTGTACAAAAACTGATAATATTTTCAATTAAATTTCGTAAGAAAAGTTTTTATGAACACCTTGATTATTTTTACGAAATCAGAAATCAGAGGCCCGATCATGAAATTCGACACGATAAAAATAGCTATTATCGAATTTCGAAAACTTCGAGATAATTTCGATAGGGGCTATTATGACATGTTTCCACCTGTTATTAGTTATAAATACAATAAATATTTGCTATTTGACGAGTGACGAACGTAATTTATATTATAGCGTTAGAGTTACGAGAGACATTTTTGTCACTTTTAATTGGAATATAAAAAATATTAAATACTCGATCTGATCGAGAAATCATAATAGCTACATTCGATCTTATCGGAATTCAATATCGACTCGATAAACGACTCGATACCGATAATATCGAGTTTCATGATCGGGCCTCAGAAAGCTTTAAGTTGGAGTTAGACGTTTACTTTTTCAAGTCATCAAGAAAAAAATGAAAGAGATAGAGAATTTAAGATACAAAAATGTATACACTCGAATGAAACAAAACAAAGACTTTAAAGTCGTCCTTCCAAAAAAAAAGTCGTCGTTCAGAAGAAAAGTTTTCGCACTTAGACTTTTTGCTTAAGGCTACTCTTTCCATTTTTTTCTTGATGATTTTTAAAGAGAAAGAGAAAGAGATAGCTTTATGGCAAAAAGTCGAAATGCGAAGACTTTTTTTGCTGAACGACGACTTTTTTCTGAAAGTACGACTCTTTTTTAAAGGACGACTTTTTTCGCCTCAATAGAGACTTTAAAGTTGTCGTTTTGTTTCATTCGAGTGTACACATTTTTGTATCTTATCTCTCTTTCCTTTTTTTCTTGAGGAATATTTTAATAAAATGTTACTGAAATTTTTTTTAAGTTTAATAAAATCATGAAAAAAATTAGCTAAGAAAAGAATTTACTAAACTCATGAAGATTAATGTAAATTGTAATTTCATGGAAAAACATAACATATGAGCTAAAATAAGTGTAAGTTATAGACACAAATAAAATAAGGCAAAATCCATAAAAAACTGTTTTGGGTAATACGAAATGCCGTAATTCAAGATGGCGTCAAAACACGAAATATTTAATAACTCCTTTGTCTTGACGAATAATTACAAATATGTAAATTTTAATGTTATAAGCATACATATCAGACATTGAGAATTTTTAATGATCAGCCGAATATCATTGACGAAGATGCTGAATAATAAGGGACCGATATGTCGACTACCTTGAGGGACTCCGGATTTAACATTAAACAAAGCAGAATAAAAATCACGCAGCTTTACAAATCGCTTGCATTCTCACAAATAATTGTTAAGCCAGTTAAGCAAAGTTGAATGAATTCCGGTATCATGTAATTTTGTTAGCAAACGACTATGGTCAACTCTATCAAATTCTTTGCTAAAGTCAGTGTAATAAATTACATCATCCTAAGAGCCGGCTTCGATGATATTCACTGCAGAGTTGCAAAATTTAACTAAATTGTTGACTGTAATTTGTCCTTTCCTACAACACTCTTGCATACTAAATTTTTTTTAAATTGATAAGATTGTTAGTTTATGAGATATGTGGCGCCGCCGTGATGACTTTGAGTACTAAATATTGTTTTACAAAAACATGTAACTTGTCATAGCCTATAACTCTTGCATGCAACAGTTTTACCATAAAGGCATAAAGTATTTTATTTCGAAGATATTAACAGAAATGTACGTATGCTAAAAAAGAAGCCATCTTGATTTTTATCAGGAGATATAAGTGGGCGATTTGGCCAACATCAGTAGTCAAGAAGTCAAAATAGCCACATTTGAATGTATCAGAATTTAATATCGACTGGATATCGAGTTTCATAATCCAGCCTTATAGGTCTATTAAGCGCTAAACTTACACTTGTTTGAGAAACTCAATAGCCGACATCTTGAATAATTGATGACGTCATATTAAAAAACAAAAATGTAAAAAAAAATTACAAAATTTTAATAAAATAAAATAAAATTACAAAAAGAAAAAAGAATTTTGTAATTAGTCGTTGAGACTAAAGAGTTATTAAATGTTTAATGAGTTGACGCCATTTTAAATTACGGCGCCATCTTGAATTTTTTAAGACATTTTTTATTTATTTTGATTTGTTTTACTAAAATTCTGGAAAATTAGCGCAAAAGGCGCGAATAGTCGTTTTTTGCGACATTAATCCGTAAAGCTTAGCTTATGTCAAGAATTTACTGTGAAATTAGGGAAGATTTTAATGAAATTTCATTAGTTATAAGTAAGTTTTATGAAATCTTGAATTTTTTCATTAAAAATGGTGAATTTCATTGAAATCATAAAGATTAAAGATCATAAAGACAAAAAACTTTGATGAAAACATGAAGATTTCGATGAAATTATTAAGATTTTAATTAAATTGCTTAGAAACAAAAAAGTTTGATGACATCTTGAAGATTTTAATGAAATTCTATATTATTGTAAATAATTTACTAAGATCTTAATGAAATTTCATAAATTTGATGAAAACACGAAGATTTCAATGAAATTCACTTTAATAAATGAAATGAAATCTTGAGGATTTTAATGAAATTATGAAGATTTTATTGACATTTCAAAGAAACAAAAAAGTTTGATGAAATCTTGAATATTTCAAAGAAATTTCATAAGTTTGATGAAAACATGAATATTTCAATGAAATTATGAAGGTTTTAATAAAATTATGAAGATTTTAATGTAATTTAATAGAAACAAAAAAGTTTGATCAAATCTTAAAGATTTCAATGATATTCTTTAGTGATGTAAATAATTTACTAAGATCTTAACGGAATTTCCTAAGTTTGATGATAATAAATGAAATGAAGTCTTGAAGATTTCAATGAAATTATGAAGATTTTAATTAAATTAGAAAGATTTTAATGAAATTTCATAGAAACAAAAAAAGTTTGATGAAATCTTGAAGATTTAAATGAAATTCTAAAGTAAAGTAAAAAAAAACTAAGATTTCAATGAAATTTCATAAGTTTGATGAAAACATGAATAGTTCAATGACATTTTGAAGATTTTAATGAAATTTCATAGAAACAAAAAAGTTTGATCAAATCTTGAAAATTTCAACGATATTCTTTAGTGATGTAAATAATTTACTAAGATCTTAATGAAAATTCCTAAGTATGATGAAAACATGAATATTTCAATGAAATACAGTTTAATATAGTAAATAAAATTAAATCTTGAAGATTTTAATGAAATTTTGAAGATTTTATTGAAATTTCATAGAAACAAAAAAGTTTTATTGAATTTTTGAAGATTTCAATGAAATTACTAAGATTTCAATGAAATTTCATAAGTTTGATGAAAACATGAAGATTTCAATAAAATTATGAAGATTTTAATAAAATTTCGTAGAAAGAAAAAAGTTTGATGAAATCTTGAAGATTTAAATGAAATTTTTGGTAATGTAAAGATTTTAATGAAATTTTATAAGTTTCTCGTGAGTTGTACATAGTTTTACTAAAAAAAAACGTTTTAAATTTCATAATAATTTTACCATAGCGATTGTTAAGAATTAATAATAACTATTTAATATTTAAAATTTCGGTTTAGCGGTCGTTTTTGATTAAATGAGTATGAGTTTTAGCAGGCTTACGAATTGGTCGAGAGCCTGTTAAAAACACATTCAATAACTAATATATTTTAGCTGATTTAACTGTATCTTTTAATTTAGTTAAATATGGGTAAATGATTGTTGTCATTTTTTGAGTTTTCATATAAGATGGAAATAATATATTGCTATATCGCCTTAAATTAGGCAATATTTGCTGAATTGCAAGATCTGCAGATATACTCTCGTTTCAATATAAAAAAATATAGAGATTTTAGCAGATAAAAGCAAAGGAGATCGTCAGATACTGCGCATACTAAGAACAACAACGTCTCATTTGAATTACCCTATGACGCGATATAACGATTAGACGTCCAGCTGACTGCTCAATATCTCAATATCTGCTTAGTTTTAGTAAAAATTATTATTACTTGTGCCTGTCTAATTAAATAAATTTTTATTTCTAGCGAAAAGAGAATGTAATTATTATTTAGAAGGCATTAGGAATTTCGGTGGGTACGAGTGAAATTACTCGAAATTAAATTTTTTCGTTCCCGCAGTAACAATATTTACTTAAAAATCGAAATAAAAACAGAAATAATTTTTAAATTAAATTTGAGAAAAGCGGTCTTTAAAATTAATTAAAATCTTTTTGAAATATTTTTAAAATAATTTTCTTTTATGGTTTGTGGTCTTTATTTAAAATCTAAATATTAAAAACTATTTTCAACTTGGAATTAAACAATTGAAAACAAATTTTAATGCGATTCTCACTCAGATTTTCAGTTCGTAAAATTAAAACTTTGAATAAAGACTCAAATCTTGAGAATAATTATCCTTTTTTATCTATGCGGTGTTAAAGTGGTATTTCGTAAAGTTTATTTTTTGGTTTTATTAAAATGTATTATTGTATAAGAGCACATCAAACAATTTATTGAGGATAGATTTTTGTATAATTTTTATTGATAATTAGAAATTTAATAGAATTTAATTTTTTAACAAATTTTCTATTGTCAATAAATTTATTTTTAAATTTATTTAAAGTTTTAATTTAGTTCAATCCTGATTTTTCAGGATAACACACTCTAAGCTATGTCTCTCTACGACACACAACCACAACAACCTATAATATAATCTTTTAATTTATCTTTTCGATTTAAAAGTTATAAATATTTTATGTTTGTTTTGTAAAAATAAACGCAATTACATAATTTTTGTTACATACAGCTTCCATATAATAGAAATTATTTATTTATTTTTTCAAAAAAAAAATTACAAGCATTTTTCATAAAAAAAAAATCAAATCGAAAATCCTCAACTTATAATTTAGCAAACAGAAATTTTATTTAAAAAAAAAACAAACTTAGAAATTAAATATATTAAATTTATTTAAGCAAAACCATAATATTTTTATTATCTATTATTATTAATATTATTATTATAATTATAATTTTTTTTGTATAAGAATTATTATTACTTGTTTATGTTTAAAAATAACAATTAAAAGAAGAAACACACAAAATAAACAGATGAAAAACATATAGGCTTTGTAGTCGACCAGAAAAATGTATTAAACAAAAAATAAATTAAATTAAAATATAAAAATATTATATATATTATATTATACCAGAAACTTAAAAACAAAATTGATTTTTAATTTAAATGAGAGCTGAATTCAATTACAGAGACCACCGCTTAATGTAGCAAATTAAAAAAAAATTATAGTTACAAAAAATGTGGTCATTGTTTTCTAAAAACATTCGTATGTCTTATGTCTTCCTGAAAAAATGATTCTCAAAAATCTTTGCCGCAAAATGAGCAAAATCTAAGCGTTATAGGACGAAGAGCTTACCAAAAATGTTTCGTAAAAACATTCAAATGTTTTTTTAAGAAAAAAATCTTAAAAGTTTTATAATAAGGGACTTAATATCAATAATAAGATCATGGATACTTATGCCAAAGCGCCATCTATTTGCATTTCAAGTAAAAATACTTAACATTTTGAATTCTGACATACAAAATAGAAAATACGGCTTTCCAAAAAAAATCCGTCTTATAGACTGTATACGACAACGATGAAATCTGGAAATGTGGCTTTATTCGCTACTTCCCTTTTTTGCTGCTCAAACAATATTTTTTGTGGTCTTTATTTAATGAAATGGTAGTGAGAAATGATCGATTTGTGTGAAAAATAGAAAAATCTAGAATAAGTGGTTCTCTTTTCTTTTTCTCATAATTTTTTTTTCTAAAAACATTTGTATGGTTTACTGGAAAACAAATTACGTTGAGCTTTGTTGGTCGAGCTTTGTCTAAGCATATTGCGGCGAAGCTTCACGCAATTTTTTTTTTTCAGAAAGACATACTAATGTTTTTTTATATAATTTTTTTTTGGGAAAAAAATGGAATAAGAAATTTTTTCAGGATTTTTCCATTTTTCACGCCCTAATAGAAAAATTATTCATTTTTTGAAAAGCCCTACCAATCATTAGCACACCCTACTATCCAATTCCTGTAGATATCGAGTAAAAACAACGAAAACCTGCAAAATCTCGGCCCCCTGACGTCCAAATCGAAAAATGTTTGCCCTTTTTGAAAAACCCTACCGATTTGTTAGAAACCCCTCCCAAACACTTTCGTAAAATTTCAAGCGAAAATACCGAGTTTTGTCTTTACCTTCCTACTTCCGACTCCAAATATTAAAAATTTTAGGTATTTTCGCTTGAAATTTTTGGAAAGTATTTGCGAGACGATTTCTAACAAATCGTAAGGGTTTTTCAAAAAGGGCAATTTTTTTTCGATTTGGACGTCAGGTTGCCGAGATATTGCAGGTTTTAGTTTTTTTTATACGATATCTTCAGGAATTGGATAGTAGGGTGTGCTAATGATTGGTATGGCTTTTCAAAAACAGACACATTTTCAACTGTGTTAAAAACTGGAAAATCCAGAAAAAAATATTTTCTTTCCACTTTTTTTTATTAATTTTTAAGAAACATTCATATGTATTTCCAAAAAAAAAATACGTGTAGCTTCGCCGGTCGAGCTTTATTTAAGTTTATTGTGGCGAAGCTTCACACAATTTTTTTTCGGAAAGACATACTAATGTTTTTTTTGCATAAAATATATAAAAAAGATATATGAATTTTTCACGCTATAATCGAAAAATTTTCCACTTTTAGAAGAGTCCCACCTATTATAGCACACCCTACTAATAAATTCTTGTAAATATTGAATAAAAACAACAATAACCTGCAATATCTCGGCCCCCTGACGTCCAAATTGAAAAATGTCTGCCCTTTTTGAAAAACCCTTACCGATTTGTTAGAAACCTCTCCTAAATAATTTTCCAAAATTTCCCGACTTTTGTCTTTACCTTCCTACTCCCGACTCCAAATATTAATAATTTTTTTGTATTTTTGCTTGAAATTTTGGGAAAGTGTTTGGGAGGGGATTTCTATCAAATCGGTAGGGTTTTTCAAATGGGCAATTTTTTTTTTATTTGGACGTCAGATGGCCAAGATACGGCAGAATTTAAGTTTTTTAACTCGATATCTTCTGGAATTGGATAGTATAGGGTGTGCTAATGATTGGTAGGGCTTTTCAAAAAGTAGACAAATTTTCGATTTGTGGTTAAAAACTGAAAAATCCGGAAAAAAATTTCTTTCCACTTTTTTCCATACATTTTTAAGAAACATATGGTTTCCCAAAAAAAAATACGTGGAGCTTCGCCGGTTGCTAGTCGAGCTTTATTTTAAGCTTGATGTGGTGTTTAAAAAGAGGAGAAAAATTCTCGAATATTTATGTCGGTATTTAATCAAAAACATGAATTGCATAATATTGACTGTATACTAAAATATTATGGTTTGACTGTGCAATTTATATAAAAAGCATAATAATAGCGTACTTATTCAATATTTTGTAACCTTTAAACTAAATTACTTTCTTTATTATTGTGTCAATGTTTCAAAGTCATTTTCATTTTATTATTTTATCATTTTATATAATATTTGATGATGATTAACATCATCACTGAAACGTATATTAGATTATTTAATGTTTATTTATGCGTTTATGTTTTTATTATTATGTTTCTAAATTTGTTTAGGAAGGTCGTTAAAACCTAATGTATAAATCTACCTATAATCCTAAATATTTATATAATTTGTGTTGTGGGATATTTCGTATTATTTTTCATTTATATAAAAAATTATTGATCCGGAAAATGTGTATTCAGGTGAATCTCAAATATTTCTGTAAAAGACAAGGCTACATACAGATCAATATTATATATATATATATATATATACTTTGAATTGAATATAATTTTCAAGTGTCATAGCATAGGTTGTAGGTCTGATTGAGTAAAACACGACCTCATATTTAAAAATTTTCGGACACCC
>JANSTW010091557.1:4795-18583 GCA_027564275.1 Diadocidia ferruginosa | reverse complement strand
CTATGATCTATAGGGTGGGTTGAATAAAAAAAAATTGTAGTGTAAACTTAAGGGCGGAACACCCCTTATAAGAGTGGGAAGGGGGGGGGAAGGCTTCAAGTTTTTGTGAAAAATATATAAAAAAAAATTTGTTTAGGTTGTGTGGTATCAAATGAAAGGTCTTGACAAGAGCTACAGTTTTAGTTCTATGGGTTTTAGTCCATCGTTCGCTCTGTAGCTCCCAGACTGGTACAAATAATTTTCCTTCTAAGAAATGAAAAAAATAAATAAATAAAATTTAAACCCTCCTGAAGGCTCAAAGCAGAACGCGATGGACTCAAACATTTAGAACTAAAGTTGTAGCTCTTGTCAAGACCTATCATTTGATATCACACAATCCTTATAAATATTTATTTTTGATATTTTTCATACAAGCGTTAAGCCCTTCTCCATTTTCAAAGGAGGTATGACCTCCCTTAAGTTTACAGTACTATTTTTTTAAATTTTTTTCCCTTCCATTCTGTATAGACTTGGGATCAAAATATTGCATTTTAAATTTTGTTTATACAAACTTTAATTTTTAAACTGCTCTCTCCGAAAGGGGGAGTTTCCCCCAAAAGTTGTAATATATATTTCTTTTATTGGGTGTTGATTCTTTATAGAATAGAAGGGGAGAGGTCATGTTTGGAGGATGTTCGTTCTCCTGCACTTTTTTCATAAAATCGAAATAAATATACCAGAGCAATTTTCGTCCATATATAGAAATGCCGCACTTAAAAACGAAACGATATAACGCTAAAAGTATTATAACACCCGACTAAGGAAATATCACTCAAACGCGGTATTTTTCTTTGTTTTCAAGAAACGATATACCGTCTGAAAGAATCTATGCCTAAAATGTTGAAGTGGGAATTCTTTCCGGTGTTTATAATTCAATTTGATTTATTGAAAAGGGGGCAATATTTTTTCGGCTGTAATTTCCCCCCATTAACAGAATTTGAGGCGAAAATACAGTATAGCGTACCTCCCAAACGGGAGTGCCGGTATGCTGTATTTACGAGGGACGAAGTCCTTAGTGTAAAACCGGCTTCAATTGACTCTAAAGGTTTACCCCTCACCTCAAACTCCCAAAAAATCACTTTTTCTGAAATTTTCACCAAACTTTAAAACCCTCTGAGGGGCAAACTGTATTTTCAATAAACCAGGAACTCTAAAGGTTTGGCCCCAGCTAAATTTCAGAAAAATTGATTTTTTTGAAGGGTTTGAGGTGAAGGTATGAAGTGTATCTATCAAATAACAGGTATTAAAAATACTTTTAATTTAAAAAGAAGTTAGGACAAATCCCACACTTCATATGGTCGGTGTAAAAAATATTGGTGGGTGTAAAATCAATGCTAGAAACTTGGAGTATAGTGAGCCATAAAAGTTTTAGAGTTTAAAAAAGAAAAAATGTTAGGTATTTGTAATACCTTTTATTTAATACCCCTTGACCCCTCCCAATAGTTTTTTCTGAAATTTTTACTAAACTTTAAACTCATCTGGGGGCAAACCTTTAGAGCCCCGGTCAATTAAAGCCGGTTTTACACTCGGGGCTTCGCCTATCGTAAATACAACCTAGCAGCCCTCCTCTTCGGAGAGTAGGTATGTGCAAACCCGGGTTTTTCGCCTCCCGACTCGGGTCGGGTTACCCGACACGATACCCGGGTAAATCTAACCAGGTGTTTTCGAAACCATTACCCGAAATACCCGACTCGGGTATTTAATACAAAGGAACCCCCGTCCGCCCTTAAAGGCTACCGGTTATTCAATTGTCTCAAAAATGTACCTTAAAAACCTTTCAAATAAACCCATCAACCAAATTAGTGTACCGTTATATTGTTCATCCAAACTTGCTTGTTTTTCCCATTTTTACGCCAGTACTACCCTAAAAAAAATTTGTCCACCAAATTTTCATTAAATTTCTGTGTTGTGTTTTTTTTATTTTTTTATTATTTTCTTACCTATAGGCCGTTATTTTAAAAGAGCAGAAGAAACTTCGTCGCTTTTAAGTTGGCCAATTTTTTAGTGGAATCTCACCCATTCCTCTTTTTTGGAGGGGGTTTCATTAAATTTGATCGATTTAGAAAAAAGTGTTAATGTATTTTTTACCATATATAAAATCTCTTCTTATAATACAGAGATTCTAAATGGTAAAAATAGAAAAATCGATCAAATTTAATAAAACCCCTGCCAAATGGAAGGGTGGGTGAGATTCACCAAAAAGTTGGAGACGGGTAGTAAATGAGTCGGAAATTTTATTACCCGACGAGTCAGTTCTACCCGACGAGTCAGTTCTACCCGATCTACTACCCGGGTACCCGACACCCGTTCAGTTCTACCCGCACATCACTATCAGAGAGGTCCGCTATATTGTATTTCAGCCCAATTTGATGCAGCAGTAGTATCCACAACACAGTGTAACGGCACAAAGTATATAGAAAAGTCGCATACCTTGAAGAAAAAAATATATAATATTTATTCGCCTTAAACGGTTAATTAGCTTCCGTTTATTATATAATATTTTCTGTTCTCCCTATTGCAAAATAACATGAATTTTGACTTCCTTACTTGAAAATAAGGAAACATATCACTTGGGTGCTATTTCTGTTGATTTCCAAGTTGTTATTTCCATTTTTAAATAAATATTTCTGTGGGTCGCATATTTGGTGTCTTAATGCCTAGAACTCGCCCTTGCCTAGTATGTCTTAAGATCAGTTTGGATGAAATAATTTTATGAAATTGTTACCTAGGTATACAATATACATAAATGAATCGCTCTCAACATCAAATATATTTTCATACAATTATGTAGGATGGGGGCAAAAATGATAAATATTTTCTTTTATTTTTAACTTTATAATATAACAATATGTTAATTATATATAAAAAATAAAATAAAAAATGCTTTTAAAAATAATAAAATAAAAAAAATATATTTTTTTTAAATTTATACTTCTAATATTAATGACTTAAGCGAACAAATAATATTTGTTTTAAATTCTTAAAATTTTGAATTTATAACTCTTATTATCTATATTGTAGGTATTTGCATATTATAATAATATTTATAAAATTAAAACTTTTTCTTAAATATTCTTAAATTAAAAAATTTATAATTTTTAATAAAAATAAAATATTTTTGTTTAAATGACTTAATTTTAATAAAAATATATTTTATTTAAATGACTTAATTATAAAAAATAAAATAGTATATTTGTTTAAAATATTTATCGAAGAGATGGCGCTGTTAGAGTATAAGTAATATATTTTTAAAATAACATTCCTATTCACGTCTTCGTTATAAAAAAGGTTAATACTTACAAAAAAAAATTAATAAAAATAAACATCAATTTTGGTTTAAATTAAAATATATAAATACATTTTATAAATTAAAAAATATATTTTTTTGTTATTTTTAAATCACAGATAAGATACACAAGAAACAAAATATGAAAACAGAAGTGTTTTAAATATAATAAAAAAAACATGTTTAAAAAAATCAATTGATTTTTAATAATTAAATTAAATTATTTTTAAAATGTGATATATTTTTAAAAAGTAAAAATATTTTTTTTTAAATTAAAATGTATTTTTAAAAAAATACTCAAAACAAAATAGAAATATTTTTTTTTAAAAACAAAAATATATTTAAAAAAATAAAATATATTTTTAATAATTTTTTAAAAATAAATTTTTTAAAAATAAAATTTATATTTTACTCCTTTAACTAACAAAACTGTGTTGTTTTTAAATTACAAAAATGTCTACTTTTTTCTAAATTTTTTTTGTTTTTTTGATGATTTTTTTATAACATGTTCTTGTTAATTATTATTATTTTTCTTTGAAAAATTTTATATTATTAGTATAGCTAGGTTTGGTTTGTAGTATTGTTTGTATTATAAATATTTTAAAGATATTGCTTTGAAATTGTTGTTTCGGTTTTACTTATTTACTATTAACTCTTATTTTTTAATGGAGTTTGACTTGACATACAAATATATTTAAAAAAAAATGTAATTAATATATTTTGGTCTTTTTTCTGTATAATTTTTAACTTTTTTTTATTAAATTATTTGTTTTGGTTTTGGTTAAGGAAAAGGGATGTATTTAATTTTTTTAATTTAATTTTTTAATTTTTATGAAAAGTTTCATACGATCTTTTTTTTATATATTTATAAGGCGTTTCTTTCTCTGAAACAATACAGAATAGAAACATTTTTTTAATTATTTAAAATTTTATATCTACAAAGAAACTGCTTAAGTTCAAATTTTTGTTTTTTTTTCAGAAATCAAACCTACTGTCTTGATTTAAAATTATTGCTAAAAATCTATTTAGTTGTGATCTATATTTTGGCAACTTTTTTCTCCTCAAATTAACATATGAATCTCTTACAATAAATTATAAGTTGATAGTTTGATTGAATGATTTTGCAAAATTTCTTGTAATAAATTATACAAACATAATGAGCCTTACAAAATATTTGCTTCCATAAAGTTATGTATTAATCTACGTTTTTGTTTAAACCACATCCATTTGTATACTTATCCATTTAATGACTGATTGGGTTAACAAAACCCATAATTAAAAAATATGTGTGTGTGGTGTGTGTTACCTTCAATTTAATAACCTGTAGAGTTTGTAGTTTTTTTTTTGAAAAAAAAACCACTTGTGCTTTATTTCACATTATTTGCGGTAGAAGGCAGCCTAGTTACTGTGCCGCCTTCGTTTGAAGACCAATGCAAATATTGAGCGAATTCGCCACCAACGACTGCGTCGTCGTGTGTGAATCTTTTCCGAACTGGAACCGTTGCTTAAAGCCTTTGTTGAAAGGGAAAATTTTTAATTTTAATATTCGAATATAAAAAAAATTAAATTTACTCTTTGTGCCTCTTTTCGGCGAATTTCACGTATCAATGTGTAAAATGCATCGTCAATATAGTGGCGAAATGCTGCTGATGTTTCGTAGAACGGGCAACCCAATTGTGATGCAAGATTTTTGCCCTCTTCTGTTGTTACCTATAGATGGACAAGTTTTTCAGGGTAAAATAATTGTAGGAACAATCATATAAACTAACATATTAATTTAAATAACATAATTTGACAAGTCACACCATAGACAAATTATATTAATTAGAAGTCATACCGCACGTACATAATCCTATCATCAAAATCCATACCATGGACTAGCCATATCATAGACAAGTCATACCACGGAAAAGTCATACCTTAATCAGGTCATATCTCGAATAAACCATCCAATGTTATGATGTTCGAACAAAATTATTAAATATTACTTATTTCAGATAAGCTGATAACACTAATTATAAAATAGACTTTGTACTTTACAATAAACTGGTGTAATGATTGGATCCATAAATGACCGTTATTTTTACCAACAAACAAACCATAATAAATCGTGTCAATGAGTGTTCAAGTCATAACATGGAAAAAGACATACCATGAACATTGAATAAGTCATATAAAAAGGTGGACAATTCATATCATGGAAAAGTCATATCATCGGCATGTGAAGGCATAAACAACTCGTACCATGAGAAGTCATACCATTAATAAGTATTTCTTTAAGACATTAAAAAAAATAATATAGCTCTGTAAGTTAATATTAAGTTTTCTAAACTGAATAAATGAATTTATTATTATACCATGGGCAAGTCATGCCATATTCAATTTGGTCCATGAGATGTCGTACTATGGAAAAGTCATACCATTGACAAGTGATATCATGAACAACTCCTTCAATGGACAACTGGTGCCAATAAGAGATCATACCATGGAGAAGTCATACCATATTCAAGTCATAATTCATATCATGAAAAGTCATACCATGTTCAAGTCATATTATGAATAACACTTTCCATGACAATTTGTACCAATAAGTCATCCCATAGTCACGTCATAACATAGAAAAGTTATATCATGGGCAAGTCATGCTACATTCAATTCGGTCCATGAGATGTCATACTATGAAAAAGTCATACCATCGACAAGTGATACCATGAACAACTCCTTCAATGGGCAACTGGTGCCAATAAGAGGTCATACCATGGTTCATATCATGGAGAAGTTATACCATGTTCAAGTCATACCATGAATAATTCTTTCCATGACAAATCGTACCATTGAGAGGTCACACTATATGGAGATGTCATATACCATGTTTAAGTTATAACATGGTAAAGTCATACCATGAACATTAAACAAATCATGGAAAGGTCATACCATAGACAATTCATATAATGAAAAAGTCATATCATCGGCATGCCAAGGCATAAAAAATTCGATCAATAAGAAGTATGTCTTTAAGACATTAAAAAAAAAGAATATACCTCTGTAAATTAATGACATAAGTCATACCATTTAAAAGTCATACCATAGTCATAACATGGAAAAGTCATAAAATTAAAACAGTACTAAATAAGTATGTCCTTAAGACATATTTAAAAAATGAATATAAATGTAAATTAATCTTAAGTTTTCTAAACTGAATAAATGAATATTATTATTATACCATGTACATTGTACGAGTCATATTATAGTTGAGTCATAACATAGAAAAGTTATATCATGGGCAAGTGATGCCATATGCAACTCGGTCAATGAGAAGTCATACCATGGAAAAGTCATACCATAGTTAAGTCGTACCTTGAACAACTCTTTCCATGGACAACTCGATCCAAATAGAGGTCATATCATGGAGAAGTCATATCATATTCAAGTCATACCATTGACAATACATATCACGAAAAAGTCATATCATGGGCATGCCATAAGCAACTCGGCTCGTGAGAAGTTATATCATGGAAAAGTCATACCATGGATAAGTCATACCATGAACAACTCTTTAAATGGACAACTCGAACCAATGAGAGGTCAAACCATGGAAAAGTCATATCATATTCAAGTCATACCATGGACAGTTCATATCATGCAAAAGTTATATCATGGGCAAGTCATGTCATAAATAACTTGACAAATTGTCATACCAATGAAGTGTCATACCATGAATAAGTCATACCATTAACAAAAACAAGTCATATGGAAAAGTTATACAATGTGCAAGTCAAGTCATACAATGAACAATTTTTTTCATGGACAACTCGTTCCAATGTTAGGTCATATCATGGAGAAGACATCATATTCAAGTCATGGACAATTCATATAATAGAAAAGTCATATCATGGGCAAATCATGCCATAAACGACTCTGCAACTCGTCATACCATGGCGAAGTCATACCAAGTTCAAGTCATACCATGAACAACTCTTTCCATGGACAACTCGTACCAATGAGAGTTCATACCATGTAGAAGTCATACCATATTCAAGTCATTCCATGGACAGTTCATATCATGTAAAAGTCATATCATGGGTAAGTCATGCCATAAATAACTTGACTACTTGTCATACTAATGACAGGTCATACCATAAACAAAGAACAAGTCATATGGAAAAGTTATACAATGTACAAGTCAAGTCATACAATGAACAATTCTTCCATGGACAATTCGTACCAATGAGTGGTCATACTTTGAACAAGTCGTACAATGAACTCGTTCCATGGACAACTCGTACCAATTAGAGTTAATACCATGTACAAGTCATACCATAGTCAAGCCATAACATAGAAAAATCGTACCATAAATAAGTCATATCATGGAAAAGTCATACCATTGAAAACTCATTCCATAAAACATGGCCTAGTCATATTATGGATAAGTCATATTGAGTCCTACTATAACTATCAAATAATAGTCGCTTTTTGAAAAAGTCTTACAATAGATAAGTCGTACCAATGAATAGTCATACCAAAGACAAGTTATACTGTGCACTATTAATTAAAGAATTGTTACCAATGAGAGGTAATACCAAGGGCTAGTCACAACAATGTACCTTGATCGAGTCTTATTATAGCGATAAACCATACTCCTTAAGTCATACCAAGGACAAGTCATATATAAGTTATTTTCACACACATACCTTTCGTTGTGATTGTAAATCCAATTTATTTGCAATTAATACTAATGGAATGTCTTCAGTCAGTCGAACTCTGGCTATTAATTTCCGATACTCGGATGCTTCCTGAAAGCTATGCCGATCAGTGACCGAATAGCATATAATGAATCCTTCACCACATCTCATATATTGATCTCGCATAGCTGTAAATTCCACCTGGCCGGCTGTATCAAGAATATCCAGTAATGCTGCCTCACCATCGATAACAGCTTGCTGTTGATATGAGTCCTCTGAAAAACAAGATCTCTTTATTTTGATGTTCATTATATATTTTAATTTGCATGTGGTTGTTTACCAATAGTCGGATCATGATAGTCCAAAAAACTATGACTGACAAATTGTAGTGTAACAGCTGAAAAACAAATTAAAATAAGTGTGTTTATTAACAATGACGCACTTTTACTATATAATGTTATATGTTGTATAGCAAATGTGTGGGTTGCGATGTGTGTGGTGGGTGTATGTAACTGTAACGCATCAACCGCAAAAATATTTTATTAATTTATAGGTATATAAATATTGAGTAAACAAGGATATAAGATATCGTAATATATTAAAACAAATATTTAATTATAAAAGTAATTAGATAATCAATTAAATTGTAGTCGCCTGTAGGTATATACATATTACATAAATGCCAAGGTTCCCACGCAAGTTCAAAGGGCATGTTACCTAATTGCTTTTTCTTGCATATGCACGAAAAACCGTCTCACCTGATTTTCCAACACCTCCATCGCCTAAGATAACAATTTTATATACCCGCAAACCACCCCGAGTCGTTCGAATCGGTGGTCCATTTACTTTTGAATTGTCACTGCTGTTATCACCATTGCTCAACGAATCCGACGTTTTACTTTTAGACTTTTTACGTGCCGCACAGCCCACAGAATCGCCAGCCATACTTTGCAAACGCACTTTGGTGGTGTTTTATGTGTTTGGTATATGGGGAAAATGGACTAGGAAAATCTTGTTTAGACAAGATGAAAATGAAAAGAAATTTCAGTTTCTTTTATTTTTTTTTGGATAGAGAAAAGCGAGTTTATTTAAATGAAGGTGAAGTTTGCACGCACACACAATAATATACTTTTTTCTTCTTTTCATTTACGGCTAATAAGATTGTAGGTATATGGAAAATTTGAAAAGAAAATTATTAATTTTTCTGTCCATTTTGGACACAGCGAACGAAAATTAAGCAACTCGTATAACGGTCAACAGCACAAACCAATATTTTTATAATTATAGATAAACGAAAAGGATTGTCACACCCCGAATTTGTATTTTTTAGTATATTAGCTTTTTTAGTGGACTACGAATTACACATCCTACTCGATACACAGTATTTTTGCTGTTGTAGACATGTACTCAAAGAACTAATATAATTTCTATGTTTTTTTTCGCAAATTTGACATTTGTGGCATTGACATTTCTCTTGATAATATACATTAATTTTGGGAATTTTATTAGAAGCGGAGAGAATTTTTCCATTTTCATGAAATTTCTAATACGGTACGTGTGTAAATCAGTCGGGGGCAGTAACAGAAATTCAGAGAGCCGCAATATGTATAGTGGAAAATATATCAATTATTTTTTTGTCCCACTATATAGAGTCGTTTAACTTAATAGACAATTCAGGTAATCCTTGTTTCGAGCTTAAGGACATCATATTCTTCAGATTTTATTTTATTTGATCAGTTGAAAAATACATCACACATACATTTAAATCTTTACCGACTAAAATTTTGCTAAAGAATCTTCTAGAATCTAGTTTTGAATCAATTTATATAGACATATGGTTGCAATTTGAACCATATAAGTTTAATAGTAAAAAAACATAAAATTAATTTTAAATTGTCTTTTCCTTAATTTCTTTAATTTTTCGTAAATCTTTGTAACAAATAATTAAAAAAAATTACAACCTACAAATTATTTTCTCAATTAAAAAATATTGAAGGCACTTACTAATGGTCTCAACTCTCAAGTAAAAAGTTATTAAAAAAAAATATTAAAACCCGATTAAAAAAAGAGCTTCAACAACAAATTGTGCATGATTGATGCCCAACATTGAGCAACCCACTCTATACCTAAATAATATTATTTGAGAGAAACCGAAAATAACGTATTTTCTATGTATATACGAGTACAAAAAAAATCGATCTAAAAATAAAAATGGTTTGCGGCGCACAATCCGAACTCTCTGTACACGGCAGGTTATCTCTCTGTTTTTATTTAGAAAAATCACAAATTTTCTCTCTGTTTATTTATAAAATATATAGGGAAAGTTATAACCATAATTATACTAACGTGCTCTCTTTGCATTTTTTTCTCCGTATGTTTACGAATGAAGTTGGTTGCGATTGTACAAGTTGACATTTCGAAATAAACATAAATAAATTTTATTGGAAGTAAATAAATATATACAACTAAAATGGTTATAACTTATAATGGATAAACATCTACTAGAAGTATATTGCTGATAAAGTAATCGATCTTTGAACAAGCATAATAATTTTCCGGTTATATGGATCTATAGCGTGAAGCTTTAATTTAAATATAAACTAAAGACAGTACAACATATTTATGCTGATTGTCTAAAGACAAACATTACGTTTTCCTTCCACTTTACCTATTAAATTCAAAACAACAAAACTTAAATTAAACTTACCGATTTTGATGCAAAATAAAAATATTATTCATTACCACACATATTGTCTCAATTGATAAAACACATTCAATTTGAATACTTCTTACTATTTAATTTTAAATGTTTAGCTTTATTTTCTATAAAAGGCTATAGCCTTGTCTTTAATGATGTATACTAGAACTGATGATGGCTTTTAAGTCGAAAAATCATGTAAAAGCATATGGATATTCTGAAGAGTGAAGACTTAAGTATCATCTACAGAAGTTCAATATTATATTATTCGGAGTTAGAAAAGACTTTTCATTATAAAAAAATTGTGAAATGGTTTAAAACCAACTATATATTCTAAAAATTTTAAACAATTACGATATGATCCAGAATTTTGGTCCGTTTGAGATGCACCTAAAAAAAAACTTCGTCGAACTTAAAGCAGTGTTGACGTTGTGGTATGGCATTGTCGTCTAAAAACTAATAAAAAAGTATTTTATAATGTTCAAGTATACCATAGTTCTAATCGTCAAACATTTTTCAAAATTAAATAAAAAATCAATTTGACAAATTTGATTAAATTATCAATAGCAAGAATAAAACGTTCTTGCCTTCGAAAATAATTGATCCGAAACGTCAAACGGTCAGTTTTGTCTACCCGTGATGCATAAAACAGATTTTGTTCCGACGCTTTTAAATAATTAGTATGTTGATGACACCTTGGTACTTGTGCCAAAAGATGAGGTTGCGAATTTCTGAAATGATGAAAGCAAATCAACCCAATTCACATATGAAATTGAAGATGATTATAAAATAACATACCTTTATATAATGATACATCACTTAGGTAATAATCTTATTGTTACAGAGTATTTTCAAAAGATGACACCAAGTAAAAAAATCTGACCATTCGCTTGCACAATAGAAAAGCATGACATACGGAACTATTTCGAAGATTTTAAGTTTGGCTTTACCTATATTTAGGAGATCTGCGTTGCATTAGATTTATAAAATTTAATAATAAATCATTATCCTCTAATTTTAATTAAAAAATTAATTGCAAAATTTAACAATCGGAGTATCAATTCGGATCAGTTAGTAGACAACATCATGGAACTGGTGAAGATGTTCTAAGTTTCATTAATTATATAAGGAATGGATATCGGACGACACATGTCAATTGATAACGGACATAAAGGCACTGAAACAACAAATAAACATGCAAAGTACAGCGAATTTAGCAGATCTGAGGCCCGATTATGAAACTCGATATTATCGGTATCGAGTCGAGATTCAAATTCCGATACGCTCGAATGTAGCTATTATGAGTTCTAGATGATAATGTAAGTTTAAATTGTGTATCTCGACTCGATACCGATAATATCGAGTTTCATAATCGGGCCTCTGAAGAGATCATACGCCCAGCTAAATAAAAAAAATTCTAAATACGCCAGAAAGTATAAAAGAACGTACCTTTAGGACATTGCTGATCAAGCGCAAACTGCTACAAATAAGAACAATGCCCGAGAAACGTATCGGCTGACAAAGAAGTTGATAAACAGGACAATTTTAGCAGACCACCTGCTCAAAACTGCTGATGGTGATCTTATAACGATGGAGAATCAACAAATTGAAAGATGGTCAGAATATTTTGAAGAGCTATTAGACAAGCCATCCGAAGAGGTTGCACGAAGTCTAGTAGAATTTCCGGCTGGAACGAGGAAGGTTTCAGAAGCTGTGCCTATTCGCTCAGAAATGAAGTTTGCAATAAAACAATTAAAAAATAGTAAGGCACCTAGTGCCGATAATATACCTGGTGAGCTATTGAAAGCAGACTTGCAAGCCATTGAAACCTATTGTCAGTCAAGTGTGGGAGTCGGGTGATATTCCATCTATGTTTACAGAATGCCTTATCTAAAAATTGCCGAAAAAAGGTGAGCGTAGCATCAGTGCAAATTGGCGGGGAATTACTTTACTTAACACGATCAACAAAATAATCTCAATTATTGTACATGACAAACAGATCATGTGTAGATCACATCAACAAGATACGAATGATCGCGGAGCAATCGGTGGAGTAGCAGTCATTATTATATTTGCTCTTTGTCGATTTTAAACAAGCGTTTGATAGCATTGGATCGAGATATGATGTGGAAAATATTGATGAGTTATGGTCTTCCTGAGAAGCTTCTGAATATCATTCAATCATGGAAGCAAGTGCAGAGTGTTAGATTCTGGAAAACTTGGTCGATTGTTTACTACCCAATCTGGTGTTAAGCAGAGGTGTGTTATTTCACCGCACTTGTTCCTACTCGTCTTAGATTGGGTGATGAAGAAAGTTTGTACCACAACCAGTGGTATTTTATGGGTTATCGGATCACAATTGAAAGATCTTTGTTTAGCTGATGATATATGTTTCTTGTCTTGAGAGATATGGAGACGAAGTAACTCTAACTTGTAAAGTACGCTGGACAATTTGTTTTAAAAATAAACTATTTAAAGACAAAACTGCTTCGTATGGGATAAACAACACCTTGTACCCCAACAAACAAATAGATGAGGTAAAGAGTTTCCAATGTCTGGGAAGCTATATTTCAGAGACGGCGGAGCCGAAACAGATGTAAAGAACAACAAGCTTTCGTAATGGTAAACAACATTTGGCGGTCCCTACAGATCTCACGAAACTTAAAATTAGAATATTTAAAACGAATTGTCTACGTTTTGTTATATGGTTGTGAAACTTGGAAAATTACCATCTTTATAAATACACTTCCTCAAGTTGTTGTTAACAAATGTCTGAGACGAATTCTAAATATATTCTATCCACCCGTAATATCAAAGGAGGATCTGTGGAGTGAAACTGGTGTTAAAAAAATTGAAGCAATGATAAGGCGTAGAAAGTATGGAGGATATGGATTGAACATACTCTGTCAAAATTGAGTGGTGACATAGCGAGTGTGGCACTAGAGTGGAATCCAAAAGGTAAACTCAGACTTGGCCGTCCCAAGGCTTTGTGGCGTCGAACATCGATGCAGGAAGCCAAAGCGGGGGGGGGGGGGGGAGGAAGGGGGGGACCCCAAAAAATTGACAAAAAAAAGGGGGGGAGG
>JANSTW010091446.1:0-18588 GCA_027564275.1 Diadocidia ferruginosa | reverse complement strand
TCGTGTTTTTCCAATCAACCGTATCGAGATATGAATTCAAACCAATAAAATCAGCTTTCTTAAAATTTAAAATAGGATATTCCTTTTTAAATCTTAAACTGTCTGATATTCCAACATCAATACAAATTTCGATCGGATCATGGAAATCATCAATTATGCTTAGTGGTATGTCGCATTTTACTACAGTAACACCGTCTTTATCATTCGAAAATACAAGATCAAGTAACTTATCTTTGTAATTTTTTACATGATTTAGTTGCGATAAGTCATGACTCAATAGTGAATAAAACATGTCCATCCCGACGACAGACAAGACACTCGCAGGGAGCAATACATTTGTATTTTCCGGATCAGTTATCCAATCTACTGAGGGCAAATTAAAATCGCCCAAAACAAATACCCTATCATCAAATCCTACACTAATGGCCGAGAAAAACAATTCCAGACCATCAATATAGGACTTGTATACAGTATCCGTAGATTTAGAAGGGATATACAAGCAGCATACAAAAATATTCTGCCCGCATAATTCCATTCTAATAAAAACAATTTCAAGTGCCTCCGTACCTTGGACAATGATTCGTTCACTACGAATATCAGATCTTACGGCGAGAAGCACACCTCCACCCCTGCAATAAATACTATTAAGTGACGATCTATCACACCTGTAGACAATAAAATCTTTATGAAACAACTCACCGTCATAAATGGATGGAATTAGCCAAGTTTCAGACAACGCTATAACATTGTAGTCACACGCACATACATTTAAATATAAATCATTCACTTTAGTTCTAAGACCACGGACATTTTGATAATATATTATTATTGATTTTGACGATGACGATGATGATGAGGATAAAATCGATGTTGATGCTGGTACTGCAGGCAATGCAGATGATGCTGGTACTGCAGGCAATGCAGATGATGATAACGACGACAATGGATTTAATGACGACAATGACGATGACGACAGCGATGATGACGATGACGATGTTCGGCAATGTGTTATTAAACAGCCATTGGAGTAGCAAGCGGACTTTCCACCGCCATCGGCTGCTTCAATGGTACCGGGGTCTGCGCCGTTGGTAAAAAATGACCAAGAGTGTGCTTACGTTGACGAGGAACAAAATCACGAATCGTGACACCCTTTGGCCAAATTGTTGGATTTGTAATCAATTCGTGTTTTGACTCTGGTGCACTAATACGAAAACTCACAAAATCGAGGTCAGCAAGAGTCAAACCACTCGGTATTAGAACATTACAACGAATATCGGTGGAGTCACATTTCAAAGCCAAATTAATAAAGGTTGTAAGTGATTCTGCAGTTGTAGATGGATGAAGTTGTGAAACTACGACACTCTTTCGTTGTTCAACTGGTTTCAACAGACTCGAACTTTCACCAGATCCAATCACTACAGCTGGTTTCATTTTCAAAACTTGATTGTACAGGGATGGTTGCGAATCAATACGCCTACGTTTGATTGATGAACTTGGCGCAGCAAAATTTCCCGAAAGAACATTGGGACTGCCATTGTTAATTGGCGCACCCCATCCAATATCTTCTTGATATATTATTTATATCTTGTAAGTAAAGAATATTTGTATGTTTTTAAGATAAACATATGATATCGGTACGATATCAGAATTTTCATTGACATATAATTCAATGTAAATTAACTTATATGTTAAAAAGGAAATATCTATTAGATAAATATTAAAAGATATCATATATCGATTTTTCATTCTCTGGAATTCCGATAAAAATAATTGTGCAAGTATAGTCGCTACTTTAGCAACGCGCTTATCGCAACATTGAATAAGTCAAATATTTATTAGTAATCTAATCATTTTTTAAATAAATTAATAAAAATTCTATACTTTGTATTATCAATATATTGTATACGTACAATGTACATAGCAAAACTTTTATTACTTTTTTTTTGTAAGACATTTGATAACAACTTTTTAATGACTTTTCAATTTTCATTTAAAAAAAATTGAATATTAAAAATATTGATTTGTTTATTATTATATTTGTATCAGTTTAAATATATACACAATTTAAAATTATATTATGTATAGGTAATATCTCTTCAATATATCTTAATGGGGTTTTCCGTACTCAATGAAAATGATCAAAAATTATTATTATTAAGGCCGCATATTATTATTATTTAAAAAAAAAAATCCGAAAGACACAATCTTTTCTTTACAAAAAATGGGGAAAAATCTAGAGCTGTTCGATATTATATTATGGAGAAAATGAATATTTTTTGGAACAATTTAACATTTCTTTACATTTGCATCTATCGAATAAAAATATCGGAAAAAATATTGATATTTCGATATTGACAAAAAATCGATATGATATCGAAATGTTTGATATGATATTGAAATGATATTGATATGATATCGATATGATATCGATATGATATTGATATGCTATTGAAATGATATCGATATGATATCGAAATATTATCGATATAAAATCGACACAGGAGCGAGGTGATTTAATCAAATTCGACGTCGAATTTTTAAAGACGACCGAAAATCCAAGAACAAAAGCTACTATAATTTGTTGATAATAATTTTCGATCAATTTCAATCACCTCGCCCCAGGTCTAAATATCGCATTCTTTTTGCTTGTTAGGTTTTGTCCGATTGACAGAGCTAATAAGTAAATATATCAATTGCTTTCAATTTTTTGTAAATTATTTTCTTATTTCAGTCTCAAATATAATTTTTTGCCATTTTAAATATCATTGATTACTATACATAGTAAAATATTAATAACTTTTTCAAATATCGAAATATCGATAACTTTTCAATATCGACCAGCCTTAAGAAAACTGTATAGAGTAAAATAATTTTAATTTTTTTTTCTTTATACATATTATAATAATAATAATATCGTTTAATTATATATAATAAAAATGTGCTTTTGCTCTTATCGCTACAGACCACAAACGTGCAGTATAAGTTGGCTTTTTTTCTTGTATTTAATTTGAAAATTAATACAGCTTTTTTTGGGTAAAAGAAAATGATAATACCGTAAAAACCGTCGCAAATCTAGTCTAAACATTTTAATATCTTATAGGTATACCTTGAGAAGTTGGTCTTCTTACATAAAATATATTTTTATTAAATATCTATACATAGAATTATAATATAACAAACATCTAACCGCACCAGTAAATATAAAATACCCCAGTAACCGCCCACAAAGGACTCGCCTCCGCCGGTACACTGCTTTATCAAAAATAATAATAATAAAAACATGAAGAAAAACGAAAAAAAAACTTTTTCATTTAATTTCAATTAACAAACTGTGATTTGCATAAATTTATTTTTAAAATATAATTTAAATATTTAATGGTAAAAATGCGCGGTGGTGTGGTGGGTATATGGTTTGAGTTTCCATATACATAAAAGTTACGTGCAATATTTAGTCGCAGTTACTATATGGATACTGGATAGGTTTACAGAAGAAGATATAGGGAAAAATTTGCTGGTTATTCCACCGAAAATAATACCTTCTGAATAATATCATAATATTTAAATAAAATAATAAATATTAATGAAGGGAAAAAATGAAAGAAATTGTTGGTCTATACTTGGTGGAGGCTTGGGTTGTATAATAAAATCTATATAATGTACGTCGTGGAGACTAAATAATAATATTTTGCTATTCTAGAACTTGGCGTATAATAAAATATCAGTATCGCAGTTATATTATTTGTACAACTTGCGGGTAGCGAATAAATTGACTTGATTATATAATTTTATACTTTATCCGCATATAAAATAATATATAAGTCTAATTTTCTGTTTCTTATCTTAAGTTTTATATATTTTTTTGGAGGAGCTTTAATAAATATTGTGTTCGTTTTGTTCCTTTTGCTATGGTTACATATAATTGTTTTTTTTTATATATAGGCATATAGATATGAAATTATATCGTATATTTATAACACTTTAATTTTGGACCAATAAAAAGAACAAAAAATTTAGTAATTTGTGGAAGGATCGAAAAGAATATCTGTCGAAGTAGAGTGCAGTCTCATCGAAATTAAAGTTTTTTGTTGTCCGCAGCTTTAACATTTAAACACATTATTTCATAACATTTTATAGACAGTATAAAAATCCGTTTTCTGGGTAAAACTTTCATTTGATTTATGTTTATGGAACAAAATGGTCAGAAAGACAGAAAGACAGAAAGACAGAAAGCCAGAAAGACAGAAAGACAGAAAGGCAGAAAGACAGAAAGACAGAAAGACAGAGAGACAGAAAGACAGAAAGACAGAAAGACAGAAAGACAGAATACAGTTTGGCCCCTTCTCCCGTCCAAAGGGGAATGGGGTAAGAGAGCGCCAAGAGTTATTATAGTTTTCGAAGTCTGGGAAGGCCCCCTTCCTTCAGGGAATGGTCCGTTAGGGCTTGGGCTATAAGCGCTAAATTGTAGTTTATCCAAAAACGTATATGAACTCCCCTTAACCTTTGACCTTAAAACTCTAAATAAGTAACTATAAATAAAATAAATATACTCTAATAAAGGATAGACCTTAAGTTGTTGGCTAAATCCGTCTACTGGTAAATAACTTTCTGTATATGCTCATATGTTTAGTTTAGATCATTTTTACACAAAAAGTCTTATGGGAGCTACCTTTCCTTTGACCAATTTACCCAAAATCTTAGAGTATAAGACTACTCAAAACTGACTTCAATCAAAATTGGGCCAAATCTGTCTACTAGGGAAAAAGTTTCTCTATATGCTGCACATTTGTCTGCCATTTTTTGCAAATCTTATAGAAGCGTCCCATCCCACACCCCAATAAATGTTGGCTGAATCCGTCTCGTGGTAAATAACTTTCTCTATATGCTCATATTTTGTGATCATTTTTTCAAAAAAAGTCGTATGGGAGCCCCTCCTTCCCAAAATGCAATCTTAGAGTATAAGACTACTAATAACTCACCCTTATCAAAATTGGACCAAAAAACTTTCTCTATATGCTCATATTCTTTGGTAATTTTTATATATAATTATAATATAAATTGGTCCAAATCCGTTTTCAAGGAAAAAACTTTCTTTATATGCTCATATCTTTCTGCAATTTTTAGCAAAAAAAACGTATATTAGCCTCCCTCCCTCTCCTTTAACCTACAGTCCTCAAATACAATCTCAGAGTAAAGGACCAAAAAAAAACTCATCCTCAATAAATTTTAGCTAAATCCGTCCACTGGTGTAAAACTTTCTAATGTCTGATAATTTGCGGACAGACAGACAAACAGACAGGCAAACAGACGGACGGACGAACAATTTTTTCTCTTTAGTTTTTCTGACTCGGGGCATCATAAAACGAGAAAAAACATGGTCCCGACAATTTGACCATTTTGACTTAAATTAAGGCTTGTACTAATATATCATATGGATTTTTTGTATGTATAGTAAAAGCAAAAATATAAGATAAGCTTAAGACAGATCGATAGATATATTAATAGGTAAGCGGCAACTTCGGGTGTCTGAAAATATTCTCTTGGCAATGAGGACAAAAGGAAAAGAAAATTACTCAAAACACATAAAATGTAGATTCTGAACACAAATATATAAGTCTCTACATCGTATATATAATTTGTAAAATATTAAAACAAAAAATTATATAATTTTAGAAAATATTCAAAAGCAACCTTGAAGCTGCTATCTTCTATTGAAATAACTGATTTATCTATAAATTCCAATAATTAATTTGTATAAAAGCTCTCAATCTGAACTAAAACCGATATTAGTTTAAAAAAATTGTGCAACTAATAAGTTCAACTTACATTAGTATGAATCTTTTAGGAGTTTGTTTACTTTTAATTAATATCGTAATAATTTCGTCAATAAATCCACTAAAGGTGACAAAACCTAATCAAACGCTGGAAAAACTGCAATTTTTAAATAGAACTTTACCCCTTCCAAAGTATGAAGGAGCAAAATTACATGATTATTTAACGGAACTGCAGAAAGTTTTGTTAAGAAATGAGCTAAAACTGTTAGATAAGGAACACATGAGGCATTATATTTATACTGTAGCAGGCTCAAATGTGTTGGATACAAAGATTAAAGTAAGTCAAAATATGTTTATTATTGGACAATTTAAATAAATTAATTTGTAAGTGTAGCGAAAATTAGTACGGATTATTTACCAGAGATTAAATAAACTTATAATATTTAAAAAAAATTAGTTTATTATTCTAAACCTGTGCAATATTATAAAAAAAACAGTCCGAAAGCTTCCAGCATAGCATGGATGCTGCTTTATATTTTAACATTTGAAAACTGCTACAAACCAATACTTTCTCTATTATTTCTTATTTTTGAACTAAAAGTGTGGAATAATAAAGATATTAGGAGTCTTTAAGCTAGTGCTTCCAAGTGAAATACCGGAATATATAGGGGCACTTAAACTTTAATCTAGGGACTCCAAATTTAATCCCAAAGTATCGGATCACTTAAAACTCACCCTCAATAAAAGTTTTTCAAATCCGTATACTGGTAAAAAAACGTTTCGAAAACGTTCTTTCGGCTATTTAAAAAAAAATATGGGACCACTAAAAATCATCAATACCAATTTTTGGAGAATCTACACTTTAGCACTTATAGCCCTAATGGACCCTCCCCAAAAGGACCCTCTTAGATTTCGAAAACCACTATAACTCTTGGCGCTCTCCCTTCGTTTGGACGGGAGATGGGGTCAAAGTTTGATCAAAATTTCAGAAAAAATGATATCATGGAGGATTTGAGGGGAGGGTCAAATAAAAGGTATTACAAATACCTATCATTTAAAAAAAATTGGAGCAAATCCAGTACTCTGTGTAGGTGGGAGGGGCAAAAATCTGTTTTTTTTTATAAATTTTTTCGGGCCGAGATAACAAATTTTGGTGGGTGTCAAATGAAAGGTACACACTAAGAGCAGTTAGCGAAGCTATAAAACTTTCAAAGCTTAAGAAAAATAAACGTAGCACATTAAAGGGGCGGAGTCCAATAATAATCTAAAAAAATAGTTTTTGTACTTCTTTTCCTTATTATCAAGGGGCTGCTACCCCTGAACCTCTTGCTTTGTGTTAATTTTCTTAGCACCGCCTGCTAGGAGTCGGGATAATTCCTTCTTCCCAGTGAAAAAAATATTAAAGAAGTCAGGGGCGAGAAAAAAATAAAAATACGGTTCCTGTACCTTTAACAATATGAGGGGGCTGCCGCCCCTCCGAACATCATGATTTGTGTTAACTTTTTATAAATTTTTATCGTTAGTTTATTTCTTGGGTGATGAGGAAAGAGCTTGAATAATTGAATTGCGGTCCCCTCATTTACTCATTATACTTTTTTTTTAATTAAACACTTCCGACACAGGCTATACGCGACACACAAAAATGTCGGTCCCAAAACTTATATGGCTAACTGCTCCAAGTTTCTACAATTTATTTGACACCCACAAAAATTTGTTATTTTGGCCCCGCCCCTTCTTACGAACATGTATATGAAAAAACTGATTTTTGCTTTTAAACGGGGGGAGAGCGCCAAGAGGTTTTGTGGTTTTCAAAGTCTGAGAGGGTCCATTAGGGCCTGAGGTAAAGTTTAGTTTAGCCCAAATTTTGGCTAAATCTGTTCACTGGTTTAAAACCGCCTTGTGTGTAATAATTTGTTGACAGTAATAAATTTATTCGATTTATTTCGATTCAATATTGAAAAAAATATCGATATGATATCGATATATCGCACAGGTCTAATTATTAAAAAAAAACTAATCTTGCCAAAATTATCGCATTTATTTTACAGGAGATAAAAGAAGACACTCAGAAGGCGTTAAATGTCCAAAAAGGGGAATTATTAAAAGTGGCCAAAAAATCTCCCCAAACTCAAGCAAATAAAAGATGTTTTTCAGATATTATTGATTTTATCTCTGACATCTTTGACTTTGACTATTGTAAGTGATTATATCTTTTATATAAAAAATATTTATTTTTACTTATTTTTTTGTATAGCTGACGAAAGTGAGGAAGTGCGAACTACTACTAGAAAAGCGGTCAAAAAAACTACAACTCGCAGAACAACTACAAGAAAAACATCATTGAAACCCACAGAAAAGACAAGCACATCACATCCTATAACCGATGCAACGCCTTCAATTATTGATTTTTCAACTTCATCAGATCCGCCAACTCGGTCAACTTCAGTACTGGTTTCAACAAGACCGACAACCGATGCACCTGCACCTGCAACAGACCCAGACCCATGAAACATGATGATTCATCAAAATCAACGACTGTTTCAATTGATCTAACAACAGAATTATCGCCGAATATTGAAAAAAAAAATTAATTTTATTATTATTATAAAAATAATATAAAAAAATTCCTAAACAAATTGTAGAATAATTAATTTTAAAATTTTAATTTATTTTAAGCATTTCTAAAATTATTAAATCATTTAATTTTTGCAAATATTTAAGCTTTAAATATTTATTAAAATTATTATAACAAAAATTTAATTTATTTTAAAATATTTATTAAAATGTTTTTCGCAATATAATTTAATTTTATTGTTATTTTGTCAATAGTTTTATTTATGATAATTACTGTAAAGCTTAAACTTGTAAAGAATTTAAAAATCAATTATATAAAAATTCCTCCCATAAAGCGAATTTCGCAATATAAAAGCTTTGTAAGTAAATGTAAATCGATTTCATATATAAGTATTGAAGTTGTGCACACTTTTATAGTTAAATAAGTACAAAATGAATTTACTAGTACACGGGTTAGTTCTAATAATAAATTTTGTTCTAATTTCTACCACAAAACTTAACAAAAAAGATTCATCAATTGTTTTACCAAACAAACCACTGAAAGAGCTTAGTTTTCTCAACGAAACGTTAAACATTGACAAGTTTGCCGGTGACAAAGTTCATGAGTTTTTTCAAAATTTTCAAAAAATCTTGATGAAAAATGAACACAAGTTATTGGATGTAAAAAAGCAAAATATGAAGGCGGTATCAAGACATGGTGCAGAGAGAGCATTGACTGTTGATCAACAGACTCAAATGAAGGTAAAAAATATATTTTTATCAGTAAATTAATTTGGAAATTTAGAATTTTTTTCTTCTTCAGGGTTTGTATAAGAAAAATATATAATTTATGTAATTTTTAGAAAAGTTATATTTATAGTAATTCTTATTTCGTATGATAATGTCCATATAAACAAGGCGAAACGCTCAAGAGTAGAGTTAAATTTGTTCTGAAAATTATTTTCTTTATTGCACCAAGTTTTTTAGTGAAAACTATATTTAAAAATTATTTATTAATTCACGTTTCGAAAGATAATAATGTTCATATAACTTAATTAGGCGAAACGTTCAACATTAAAAAGCTTATTGTAAGTTTACTGAAATTTTTTTAAATCTTTTAGAATTCCGTATAAAATGAAGTTTAATAAAAAAATAGCTTTTTTTATTTAAATTGTAAACTCTAATTTTTTCATTGTTTTATTGACATAAAGAACATCAAACAAATTATGCACCGCGAGTTGACGGAATCAAAACGAAAATTTTCAAACATAATTAAAAAATCGCCAAAAAATACACGTGCGGCAAATAAAAGATGCCTAGCTACAATGTATGGTTATATGTCACTTGTTGAGGATCTGATTGATGCATTTGATGGTGAGCTAGTAATGATGATTTTATAAAAATAAATAAAAAAATTTATTTTTTTGTACAGAAGATGAAGACATAACAACTAATCCACAACCAACTGACAACCATCCAACTGCAACCAATCGGCCGTCTGATCACCTGCCATCTGATGAGCCAAATTATGACGATATGAACCATCGTTAAATGAGAATTAATTTTCTTATAATTAATAAATGAAAAATGAAAAATAAAATATTGTGAAGTAAATATAAATTATTGTTTCTAATTGATATTTGACTTGAGACTTCGAAAACCTCCCCCTTAAACTCAATTTACTCTACACCTATATTAACATATGTCTCCTTAGGTT
This sequence comes from Diadocidia ferruginosa, assembly GCA_027564275.1. Taxonomy (NCBI): domain Eukaryota; kingdom Metazoa; phylum Arthropoda; class Insecta; order Diptera; family Diadocidiidae; genus Diadocidia; species Diadocidia ferruginosa. Next base: position 8,547 of record JANSTW010091446.1, on the reverse strand, counting down.
TGCGTCTAAAAAACAGTCTTAACAAATCTTAAAATATTTTTTAATATTTATTGCTTATAGAATCTATTTTATCAATTGAAAATAGATTTTCGTTAAATTTGATGTTGCAAGTCTGTTTTTTAGACAGGCACATAAGGTTAAAAACGGTGTAGTGTAAATCGAGCTCTAGATAGTAAAACAATTAAATATTTTTAAAAGTTTAAGAAAAACTAGTTTTTCAAAAGGGTTTGAGGTTCAAAAGACTTCTTTTTCATACAATTTCCTTAACTTGCCAATCTACAAGTTTTACTTTTTCGAAACAAGTTCGGTCATCAAACGAATCGCAAGTGAAACGGTTACGAGCTGTTGATATGAGTTCATTTTCACATTTTAGAACTATTTAGTATATGGCGATGAGATGAGTCAAGTCTTCAAGTACGTTGTAAGATTGAAATAAAAAGACAAAAACGAAGTTAAGTTATCTGTTTCTACTATTGGAGTGGGACCGACTGACTAAGGGGACTGACGGTGGAAGTAATTGATTTAGGGAGTCTGTGGAACTGACTGATTGTTAAACTGACTGACTGGAAACTAAGCAACTATAAGACTTACTATAATAGTTGGACCGACTGACTGTGGGATTGAGCTACTGTTAAAGTGGAACTGATTAATTGTGGGACTTACTGATTGAATTATTAAATAGTCAGTGGACTGACTGATTTAAGAGACTGAATGCCTAATAAACTAACTGACTGATTGTGGAACAGACTGACTATAATAGATTAACTGGCTATGGGTCTGAGTGGTCTTCTAAGTGTGCAAAAAGACCTTCGGCAAAACATGTGAGTTCGGCCTAAAATGACCCTGTGGCCATACGGCCATTCTATTTTATGGGTCACTGTTATGGTGGCCAGCTGTATAAAAAAGCTATAAGCGAATCAAGCTAGGTAAGGTTCAGCGCATCGCAATGCTTGGGGTAACGGGAGCTTTGAGTTCTACGCCTTCAAAGGCATTAAATAAAATTATACACCTTCTTCCACCTGACATTTATATCAAAAGTGCAACTAGTTGTGCCATCAGAATCAGAGAATCTGGGCTTTGGGCAGATAGCTCTTACGGCCATAATAAAATACTTTCATTAGTTGCAACAGTATCGACTTCAATCAAAGACTATCTAGTTCCTAGATTAGAACTGGACAAAAAATTTATTACAAAGTTCCGAACCAGAGAGCTGTGGCCAACGGCTCACACACTGCAGGAATTTGATACGATGATCTACACTGATGGGTCCAAAATGGACTGTGGTATTGGTTTCGGAACCTACTGTAATAAACTCAATATATCGGAATCTATTAGACTTCCAAATCATGCAAGTGTCTTTCAAGCTGAAGTACTTGCAATTTTGTTAGCCTTCAGACTAGTTAGAGTAAGTAGTACTCTTATGCAGAGTGTGGCGATTATCGTGGATAGCCAAGCTGCTATCTTAGCTTTAGACTCGTCTACTATCTCCTCTAAACTTGTTAAACATTGATATGAAGAACTTTCAATTATTGGGAGTCTGTATGACATCACTCTTATTTGGGTTCCAGGATATAACGCGCGAGCTGACGTTCTGGCTAGACGAGGCTCTACTCTGGATGCTTATCAAGCATGGGAAGTGCATCTACTCTTAAATCTTGTAAAAAATGCAAAGCACTTCATGCATTCAGATGATTTGATAAGAATACTGTGTCGTGTCGTAGAGCCAGGTAGACCATCTTACAATATTAGAAGAACGGACTCCCTTATAGAGTTGTCTTGCGTGGACATCTTTAGATTGGTTGCTGTTATCTCCAGCCATTAGGCTATCGGAGTTCACACCGTCGTAGCTGTTGTGAAGTCAACGAGCTAGAGATGATTGAACATTTTCTATGTGATTGCTCAGCTTTGAGTAGATCTAGACACTTATTCCTAGGAAAGTATGTATTTACTGACCTTGATCAACTTGCCGACAAAGATATTAAGGAGCTTCTGGGGTTCCTTAATTCCACAAAGTTTGAGCGGCTCAAACATTGAAACAAAGTTTCTCTGGCGTGTCGTATCAAAACTGTAGTTTATGCTTATTCTGGCCTAGCTCTATGTTTAAGTCTGGCTTACCACTTTAACCAACCAAGGGTCTTACTGACTGTTATACTAATTGAGTGTGGGACTAACTGACTATATGACTGGATGACTCTGCATCTGACTGACTGTTGAAACGGAGACAGACTGGCTGTAGGCCTTGCTACATCTGGAACGGTGGGACTATTTGATTGTAGGACTGATCGACTGTGGGAGAAACTGACTTCGCTTGAAGCTATTCTGACTGACTGATAGACTGACTAACTTTTAGATTGACTTACTGTAGAACTGACTGACATCGCTATTTTTAAAGATTTTATTATTAGACCATTACAAGTAATAATGATGACAAAATCTATGTTTTGTTATCCAAAATTACTAGGTTATAGCAAATTATAAAAATACAAATTGTAAAGTAATATTTCGGTCCAAATTGTCCATTATTATTAGTTATATAAATATTTATCAGCAGCATACATCTAAATACACAATATGCCCAGATGGCAATATAATAAGCTTTAAAAATATTATGTGTATTGAGCCATAATGTTATGCTTTTGCCAAAAACCTTAAATACATATACAATATTATACAATCTAAAATACAAAAACATAGCATCATCATTAATTCAAAAGATTAACGATTTGCCCAATCTATTTTCTAAATAACTATGTCATTTACACACATGCATACTACACAGTATTTCACACACCCGATATAATATTCCTAATCTCTGGCAGAACACAATATTGGCACTATTGCAATTTGGCTCCCAGATATTTAAATATTTTATGTACAAAATAAATATTCACATAACTAACTATATATATATATATGACGTATGTATATAATGTGTCTAAATAAAACACAATATTCCCCATATTGCGCCAATATATTTATTATCAATATTCCAGAGTTAAATTACCCATTTTGTATGACCTTTACTTGATCACTTGCGAATATTATATAATATTATATGGAATATATATGGGGCTTTACTCGATTTATATTCGCATATGCTAATATAAGCACAACTTATTATTAGCAGAAAAATATTGTGAATCCATCCCATTGACCAAAGGTATTTTACTAAAATTCGATCTCTAAATTGTGATTATTGTATTCCACACGACTTTTGGCTGAAGTGTAGAGTTTCCTCCCCTCTTAAATCTTTCCCAAACTATATAGAGAGCTAAGCTGGAGGTCTTTCCTGAACAACTTTAATTCTTGGAGTTTACAGCGCTTGGAACTCTTTCGTAGGGGGAGGGGTTTAAAGTTTGTATGCAAAAGTTTTAAAATTCAATATTTTAATGCCACATAATATATACAGATTGAAAGGATGGATAAATTACTAAATTTTGTAGTGTAAACTTAAGAGAGGGTACATCCCATTTTAAAATTATGGGGCCTAACCGTTGGTATGAAAAAAATTCGAAATATATAAACAATAATTATAAAGGGTTGTGTGATGTCAAATGAATGATCTTGACAAGGGCTACTTTAGTTCTAATGGTTTTAGAATACAGCCTCTTGATAAAAAAATTAAAATAAAGCAGGTGGTTCGAGGGACGGCAGTCCCCTGATAAGAAGAAAAATGTATAAACACCGTATTTTTAGTTATTTTTTTCGGCCCACACCATTATAATGTCTAAATTTGTTTTTTTTAAATTGGTAAAATTATTTAAATTAATTTCCTATATAAAATACAAACTTTTAACCCCTCACGCTCCAAAAGAGGGCTGAGTGTCGTAAACTCCCCAAACAAACGATGTTCAGGAAAGACCCTGCTACCATCCTACATAGTTTGGGGAGAATCCAAGAAGGGGGAGGATAATATTTACCCGATTTTTTTCTGGGCGAAATCTATTACTACAAATATTTCTGGATTTAAAAAAATTAAATTTTTTTGGCGCCATCTTTCGAGTTGATTCAAATGTTTGTTTCTTTTTGCTATTCTTACAAAAATTCCATATAACTATAATCTATATATGGATTTTGTGTTTATATTGTATTCAATTTTAAATATTAAACGGTAATATTTTCGATACCAATTTTTTTCCGTTTTATGATGCTCTGATTCAAAAAAACTAAATAAAGTGTACACTGTACATCCATCCATTTACCGTCTGTCTGACCATCCGCACTCGAAATATCCATCCGTCTGTCAGTCTGTCCGTCCATCTGACAAGAAAGTTTTACACCAGTAGACGAAGGTGTGGGTGGATTTTTAGTAGTTCCATACTCTGGGATCGTATTTTGGTTTTCTAGGTCCCATTCGATTTTTTGTTTGTAAAAATAGCCGAAAATGGTGATCATAATAAGTATATAGAAAGTTTCCAACAGTTGACGGATTAAGATTTAAGACAAATTTGGGTGCGGTGAGTTTTTAGTGGGGATTACATATGGTTTATAGAGTTTTTTATATGGATGTTCGATATTATATTATATAAAAAATATCAATATTCTTCGATATATCGAATATCGAAAAGCAAAAAAAGAGTAGTTGGTTCGAGGATCGGTAGAGTCAAGAAATTTTCACATCCTTTCAATTTTCATTCGAAGGTGTTATTAAAAAGCGATCGCAGTGGTTTGAAAGTCACCCCATTGATTACAAAAAAATATGGGTAGTGTGGGTTGCTGACAACACTCCACCTTTGATATGGCCGTCAATGAAAACCATGTAGTCAGATAGAAAAAAGGGTAAAATTAGACCTTCTGCTCCCTAGCTTTGGAGTAAAGGACACGATGATGATGATTATTTAACTATTCAAAAAAATAATGATTAAAAAACGACCATATCGAATAAACATATCGAATATCGAATGAAAATATCGATATTCCTTATAAAAAAATATCGAAATTATAATTATCGAAAATTAGAAATTATCGATATATCGATATATCGAACAGCCCTTGTCTTTTAATTTTTTAAGATTAGGAATAACAAAAAAATACACTTTGGCAGCACCTATGGAACCATGCTTTTGGAATAAAGGACCATATATGGTGCAAAGATCTGCGATGGTATTTTATTATCTGTACCAAATAGATTCATCGTTTGTATAATATATATATTTATTATACGTACAAATATTTATGCACTGGAAAATTTAAAATATATTAAAGAATATTTTGAAAATTAGTAAAATCTCCGAACCAACAAAATTTGCAGCGAATTGAGCTATTTTATTCAGCGACTGTAAAATCGATGATTGCAGATTGTACCAATTTCTCTATACATACATTTTCATTTATTTTACAATATACAGTATACAAAGTGATTATCATGTTGCTGCCACTCGCACAGAAAAATCCTGTTAGCGTCAGTAGTCAGTACAGAGATGCACGGTCAATCCATTTCAACAATTTTCAAAAGTTCTAAGTATGTACTAGTAAATTATTGGTTGATTATTTTACCTATATTACTTAATAAATTAGTTTCTGATCAGGTGTGGTATGCTCAAACGATTTTTTCTAGAACTGGACTTGGTGTGGTAGATTTTTAATTTACTAGGATATTAAGGATTTTGGTTCAAATATCCAAAACCAAAGATATACTAAGAGCAGCATCCCACTTTTGCTTCTGGCTTTTGAATCGATCGACTTTATAACTATATTATAGTGACTATTACTATTTAATTTACCAAACAAATTAGAAATCTTAGAGTCTCCTATAAATTAATATACTTTGATTTTTTGAATGTAATTATGCATATTATATTTTTACATGTTACCTGCCGGGTAATAATTATAAAATTATAATTAATGTCATTTTTATTATAAACTTTATATATTGTGAATCTTATCTCAAAAATAAGGGTTAAACATCGATGTTCAAGTTAGTTTCTGTTATCTATTAAGTTCATTAGCGATCGGACTAACTCTGTATAGCAACTCTGTACAACGCCAAATTTCTGAGATGTTTCAACTCTTCTATATGTTCAGGTTCTTTGGCAAAGCTTTGCAAGTGAATCATATATTTTATCGTTATAAATTATTTTTACTGAAATTATTTAAATAAACAATTGGTTTACCGTGTACAACTTATCCATCCATCCTAGTTATGTCCTAAATATTTTGAAGTGTATAGGTAGAACATATTTTTATATAGTTTTCGGTTATTGGTTTATTTAATATATGAGAGTCTCATGTACCCAACTATAGACTGTATTCGATGAAATCTGGAATCGAAACTCATTACATTAAAAAATAACCAGAATAATATAATTTCAAATTTATTTGCATGTAAAGAATTCGTGGACTTTTTGGTTAACCCTTGCAAAAAATATTTTTACACTTCTTTCTTCTGTACTATTCGCTGCTTGAATTAATTTTTATTATATTTTTTTTTGTTCAAGTTCATACATCTTATTTTAACTAAGTTTTGCCAAAATTTCAAATCAATATTTTTCGATAGACTGAAGTTAAAGTCAATTTTCTAGATTCATGTACGTACAATTTCGCAATTCTAGTACATTTTGCATATAAATTCTCTACTTTTTTGCGTCAGTAACAAATCGCTTGCCAAATCCGTATTTTCTTTGGGATTTTCAAAACTTTTTTTTAATTTAACTTAAAAATGTTCTTTTCTTAAAAATATTAAATTTTTGGCCAGTAAGTTGTTTAAAATCTGCTAGGCAATATGCTTTGGTATCCAATATAAGACTTATTTTTTAATAAATATTTATAAAATTTTTAAACTCTTATTGTAGCTATTTTTGTGTTCTTACCGGTGCGATTTGGAAGTTTATAATACTGATATGAATTCATCCCATTTATGTTTAGAATTTTTTATACCAATCCGGAAGTTGATCTTGGGCTTATTAGCAACACTTCATATCGAAATGTTCGGATCGGTCATGATTTGTCGAATTTTTTTCGAATTAAGTTTGTAACCTATTGGTTCAATTTTATGCAAAACCGAAAATTAGAATTAGTTGATAATGTCTTGTTTTATCTTTCTGTTTCATCATAAACAGTGGATTTTGTCGAATTTAGCTCGTTTACTATATATAGCTATAATAGTAGAATTAATTTTTTGAAAATATTTGCAAATTATTATTTTTCGTACAATTTCTTCTTCACTCGCCATGATGATGATGTATTGACGAAATATTTTTTAATAAATTGCTTAATTATGATGATTGTATCTTATGATCAAAAATCAAAAAACAATATAGTTTGGACAGCAAACAAAAGAAGTTGCGATTAGAACTATGATTACAGATTTCATCAAATACAGTCTATATATTCATCCATTACACTTTGTCCTATATAGTGTAGGACGTATGATATTTATTATTTTTAAATGTAAATCAGGATTTAGCTGTATAGTTTTTTTTGGGATTCTAGTAAATATTTTGCTTTCAGAGAGAGCTGCATCAGCTATATACGCCTGAATTTTATGTTTTGTTTATTTTGTTTGAATGAAATAAAATATTTACATATGTAGAGTTCTATGTCTATACATGCGAATATTTGGGTTTTAGTGAATTATTTTGATATTTTGCGTTCTATATATTTGCAAATATAAAATGGTTTAAGTATTTTTAGCGTTGTTTTGTTTTTAATAATAATATTCTGTATAGTTACACCAATAGATTCTACAATATAATGTTAAAAACTAAAACAGATTTTGCGTAAGACTAATAAAATATTTATTTTTTGGTGGATTACACGTAAATAAAAACACAAAAACGAACTATGGGTAAGCATACATTTTTCCGATTATATATAATAATTTATCGGTTTCTATATATATATTGTTTATCTTTGGGCAATATTATTATGAATTACACGTTAAAAAAACCCGAGTGGTGAATTCATACAAGCACAATTTTTTGGACTTAACCGATTTTTTTTTAAATATAAAAATATCAATATAAGTTTAAAGAGCCTTATTATATCCTCGTTCTCCCATCAGCCCCAGGCGCGGTATAATTTTTATGTCATGGGTCTAACACTCTATCCTTTAACGGATATATAGTGGAAGAGATCCTATCCTTGCCCAGAAAACAAAATGTGCTATACGAGAAACCTAAACGAAACGTTTTTTTTCCAAAGAGAAGTAACAGATATAATGAAAAATTTGTTCACCACGTCATTGAGTGTAACAGACTTTTCTATATAAAGTCTTTAATTTATTATAATTGTGTGTCAAAAAAGAAATAATAAATTTAAAAAATTATTGCAACCGCTTGTCGTCGCGTCATATGAAAAAAATAAAGACAAAAATAATGTTAACAAAAAAAAAATACTGTACACAGTCACATTATATGGAGATAACGTCAATTAACATAACCATTCATTCATAAAAATAAAATTAATAAAATAAATGTATTATGTATATGAGAAAATACAATATGAGTTGTTCTATACAACATAATATAATAACAATACTTTCTTAAGGCTCTCTATCATAGAGCTAGCGATTAACGGTGAGTAGCGTAACTGCTAGTACAAATAATG
>JANSTW010091335.1:0-18594 GCA_027564275.1 Diadocidia ferruginosa | reverse complement strand
ATTATATCTCATGTTTTACCATTTTTACTCTATACAAAAATCAAATCTTGTCAGGGGGTCCCCAATTTGTGATTTGTTCAGGGCCGAAGACCATAATATGCCGTTGCTAACGACCTAAAATTGAGTTATATATTGTACATTTAAAAAAAAAATCTTGAAATGACGTCCCTGATAGCAATCGAACTACTGAAACATAATATTTTTTTTATATAATTATTAATTTTGCAAAAATATAAAAAAATATACCGTTCTTCTAATTTTGGTGTATTATTTATTATATGATGCCAACTGAGTAGAGATACGGTGTAGCGAGTGGGTATGACGTAGCTACCCTGAAAATTAAAAAATACATTCCCCTGCTAAATGAATTTATTTCCCCTCTTTATTTCTTTGTAAATAATATTTCCCACTACAAATTTCATTTCAATATCCCCACCACTACTGCACGCATATAAATACAACAGTATATAATTTAATGTTCATTAGAATTTTGACTGATGAATATTCAACAATTTAACAACCTTAGCGTGTTGTGTGCAATTGTTTTTAGTTTTAAGTAAATTTGTAATTTTCGATCCAAATTTAATAAACTAAAGTTTGATCAGTTGTCTATATTTTTTGATATTTTGCATGAATATGTAGGTATGTGCATTGTGTTGTCACAGTAAGTCTAAAGATTATATAGTTAAGGTCTCCAAGATATTAATCTGTTCAACCGTAATTGTATATAGCTTCATATTCGCCTGCATTATCTTTGCCTAGTTAGATGAGCATTCCGCTTTCTCGGCTGCCTTCCGGCATGTTTAGGTTGATTCCGATAGCATAATTGAAGAAGAGAATGGAACGACGATAACACATACGAATAACATCATTCATATAGACAACGACCACCAATAACAAAAGAAAAGGAGAGAAGAAAAAGGGGTAAAATAGCTAACTTGCAATGTTGAATAAAAAAATGAATTTTGTATTCATATATTATTTTAATAAAAAAACATTTGTATGGTTTCTCCACAAAATATATCGCGTTGAGCCACAGTGCGCTATGAGTTTACAAGTTTTTTAAGAGGGCCCACTACTAAGGTAAAGGTACGGGGGAACTCAAATAACTTCTTAACTATTAGACTTTTCTTCTTTTGAGTATTTAAAAAACTAGTGGGTATTTTACTATAGATTATCATAAGGACTTATACTTACCTTGCAAAAAAAGTAGACGCATTTTTGTTGAACTTAAGAAACCAATCAAACTAAAGTGCCAAATAAAGATGTTAAGATGCGTAGACAAATGTGACGATGTATTTCTGTACTATTTTCCGATATATCATAAACTATATTATATTTTTTTAGTAGCGTACATAATTATTTCAGGCCGCCCTTCATTTACTATATCTATATAACCAACAATATCTCATCTTTAGTAATCTCTTTATATATTTTATATAATATTTTTAGTGTGAATATACATAAATAATATTTTCTTATAACAATTTTTCCATTTTGTAATATTTTATTTGTAAATAGTTAATAATACTTTGCTGCAATTATTATAAATTTTGTGTAAGTAGTGTGTGTGTGTAGGATGTGATTGTTAGTTTTTTTTTCAATTTTTTCCAGCACAGACAATATAGCCCTTAGCAGTTAAAACACCACGACATTTTATGTGCACTTGATATCGAGTCGTCCATAGGGTTGTAAATTTCGATAAATTTAAATCGTTCAGTGTGGATTTTGTTATTATCTCTGCGAAAAAGAATAAGAATTAGAATTAAAATTAAATTAAAAAATTACGATACTGTACCTTCTGGATCACTGTGCGTCAACAATTGAATGTCATTATTTGTACAAAATTCTTGAAGTGATGGTGGCACCACACAACAAGCACTTAAATTAATTTGTGCAATTGTTGGCTTAACCGTTGCACTGGAATATAGTTCACTGAGGGATTTGGTATCCAAATCGGCAATTCCCAATTGGCAAATTTTACGTTGTTGTTGATATTCCTCAAGAATGTCCCATAACTTTTTCAAATCTTCTAATGCCATTACATTGCCAACTGCCCATTCTAATACGCCTTCCTTACCACCACCACCAGCCACCTCATTTAGACCGTTTTGTATTGCTGGCTCATTGCTGCCATTTATATCGTCCGCATGACCACCCCCGCCGCCGCCGCCACTTCCATTTTGTACTATTTGTTGTTGTTTCGGATGATAGGCCAATATTAAATTATCCAAACATTGAACACCCAATGTCAATAAAAGATTATCGATTGCAATTTCCAACTGTTCAATTGAAGTATGTTGATTAATGAAAATTTTCGCTCCAATTTTTATCTCTTCCCGTTTAAATTCAGTCATTTTAGCTTGTAAATCATCGTTGTTTCGAAATATTTTGCCCGTTTTTTTGTATACGATGGGATCGTTGATGGTGACCTTCAAACAATCGAACAGCTAAAATAAATAAAATGAAATATTAGCAAGTAAATATGAAAAGCCGCGTCTATATTCAAAATTATGAGTTCGCAGTTTATAAACATTTTCTATTTTCGTTTAATATAGGAAAAATAAACTATAATTTATTTTTAAATGTGTTCCACATATTCAATAATAATAATAATCATTTTTGTGATGCTAATATATTTCGTTATGTTGATATAGCACCATCTATATGTATAGTTATTATAATTAATGGTAATAATCTTATAGAATTGTACATAATTTTGTTGAACATGGCATTTAAATGCTAAAGATATTCCTTTTAAATAGATTTTGTCACATAATTATTTAATTAGTACAATATATAAAATTAATTATAATTATTTTTAAAATAATTATTGCAAAGCAGTGGCGAATATATTTACTCCCGGTATTTTAGTAGATACATTGTGAAAGATGGCGGACTTATTCAAGATGGCGTCTCTTTAAACATTTAACCCCGTATCTTAGCTATTTATTAACCGATTTAAATGAAACAAAGTTTATTATGCTAAGAAGAGAACATTCTTACTGAAAAATAATGTTGTTAGAAAAATAATTTCAAAATGGCGGATTTTCGAGTCTTAAACTTTAGCAGAAAATTCAAATATCCTTATTGATTTATTCCTAGTGCTTTTAACTATTAATTACGTCTTTTTTCTCAGTTCAAGATCGGAAAACTCGAAAACAAAATTTTATTATTCAAAAAAATTCAAAATGGTGGATTTCAAGATGGCCGTCTTAGTATAAGAATGTTAATAACTTTGTTAATAGTTTTTCGATTTTAACCATATTTTTAACTAATATTTTCTTCTTTTCTCCTTTTTAAAGCAAAAAAATAAAAAAGATTGAAAAATTTAAAAGAAAATGGCATCGAAAAATGGCAGCCATTTATAAAAATAGTAATAACTTCGATTAGAATCATCCGATTTTCATGAAATTTTGTGTGTTTTTATTGTTTAATTAATGCACACATTTTTTTAATTTAAAAAAAATAACTTGTATAAAAAAAACAAAATGACGCACAAAAATGGCCGATTTATGTAAAAATAAATACAATTTAGTATAAAATAATCCAATCTTCTTGATTTATTTAGATTTTTTGTATATTTCGTATAACTTTACGCGTTTAAGTGTGTTAATAATAATAACACCGGTTACCTTTTAGGATGATTTATTATTTTCGAAATTTATACCCTATATGAACAAAAAACACTCCTAGAATGATTTTTTTCATCTATAGGAGTCCTCTCTATCAAACCGCTAACATTTTTAGGCGTACTCATATGAATCGCCCTGTATGATGAAAAAAGTTAAGTTTACAAAAAAAACTGTCCGTCCCACCAAACCTTGACTTGACTTAAAAATTCAACGACCAAAATATCGTTAGCTTAAAATTTAACTAGACGTCAGGTATATAGGTATCTAGAATATAATGCAAAAAAACAGATAATAATTTTTAAATAATGATTAATGCGAATTTATTATTTAAATTTTAGCTAATATTTTCGTATGGAAATTTTATGAGTTTACAATAATAAACTGCTTAGGACCGGTTTTAAATAAATTATTATTAAACTAAATTTATTGCAAAACGTGTGGATGTCTATATAACAGATAATATCTAATTTTGAGAATTATATTATTAAGTTAATTTTTTATCAATTAGATTCAATAATAACTTCTTTCATTAATAATAATAATAATCAATAATAATAATTAATCAAAAATACATAATAAGTTGAACCAAATTAATGTTTCTAAAAATGTGTGAACAATCTCGCAGCCTAAAAAAATTATTATCTGATGAATACTATAATCATTTTTTTACACCCAATTTATCATAGCAAATTTCTTTCATCCAGAAATTTCACAATCGCCGCATTGCGAAAATGGAAAATTCCTCCATTTGCGCTAAAAATATACAAGCCAGTCATAGCGCGCGCAGTAGAAAATATTATTATATTTCTTCCAAAATAATTTTTAATAATTTTTAACGTTAATTTATTTTCGCGCAGCTATACAGAATATTATGTTTGTCATTGTCGATTTATAATATCGTAAAATTACTATACGTCTTATACACGGAGAGAAATTTTTTTTAAGTATTAATAATCATTTTTTATTTATTTTCAGCAATTTTTTTCTTTTGAATTAGAACATTTAGGTTATATTTTGTCACATTCCTTTACCATAATTTCCCATTTTCACCATATATTTTCCATACTTTTGGTTTACAGCCAAATCCATTTAGTTAGCGTTGGTAAATTATGCGGGTAAGTTTTTTTCCTGTATATTGTATAAAATATTCCGCGAGTGGGTAAACACCTGAAAAAAAAATCCACAGACTTCCATTTTAAAAAGACTTCCAAAACTTCTAAAAGACTTCCAAGACTTCCAATACTTCCAAAGACTTCCAATACTTCCAAGACTTCCAAAAGACTTCCAAGGCTTCCAAGATTTCCAAAAGACTTCCAACATTTTCAATACTTCCAAGACTTTCAAGACTTCCAAAAGACTTACAAGACTTCTAAAAGACTTCCAAAAGACTTCCAAGACTTCCAAAAGACTTCCAAAAGACTTCCAAAGAGGTGTCCCATAAGACTTAAAGCTCTATAATAATGCAAATGTTTTCTTCATTCATTTCATTGACTTTATTATTATATATTATAATTTCTCTCCGTGTAGAAACTATACTTTTTTCCCTGTGTAGATATACTAATCACATTACGATATAATAAATTAAAAATGTTATCTTTTCAAAATATATTTACGAAAGAAAAAACTACACATTTCGAGAATGTGAATAAGTATGCGTGACTCATTTATTATCATCTCATTTTATAATAATATTATATGTAACGATAAACAACATAAAATTTTGAATTTTATTATGATAGGCGCGTTGCGATGACACCTTTAATGATATTTTAATTAATTAATTTTTTGAAGATGTTTTTTTCATCGTGCAGTAAAATTATGATAAGAATATTGGAAAAATTAGAATGGAATTTCTCAGTGTGGTGAATATATTTTATTGTTGTTGTTGTCAAAATCGCTCATTACTTCCATGCATTTTTTGTTAATAATTAATATGTATATCGTCCATGAAACAGAATAATTATATGTCCTCTAACGATTTTTTTTCAGTTTTTTTTTTATTTATTTTACCAATTTATAGTCCAAAAGAATAAACTAAATGGTTTTCTATATAGCATTCTAATTGTTTAGAAAGCCTCTCAGTAGCACAACAAACCACATAACCTCAAATGATATATGAAAAATGTTTAGGTGTATTGTTTACATTTAAAAAAAATATGTTTCTCTATAAATTTGTTTTACACACTTTTTTACAATTGGGAATCTATTAAATTGTATCTCCTTATAATATTTAGTTAAAAAATTTTGCAATTCTGTACAACACCCTTCGTATTATAAAATGAAAAAATACACCAACACTGTTATTTTGTGGGGTTAGAAATTTGAAATTGTCAGCTGCTACTGCCTTATTGATTTGCTATGAAATTCTATTAATTTAAAAATGTCAGAAAAAAGAGCTACTTACAAAGCAACAACTGCTACACTTGACATATTTCGACATTTCCAAACCCCTTCTTTCGAGACTAGTGCGGTTATCATAGAATTTAATATAGGAAGTGCTTTACATGGTATATAGAATCGTCAAAGTTGGATATTCATAAAAGAACTCAACGATTATTATTATTTATTATTATTATTAAACTGATAAGAAAGCAAAAATATGTAATTTCTACTTATAAATAAATATAAAATAGCTTTTTTATCAAACCATTCAAGGTTAGATAATATTTAATGCCTATATAATAATAGCACAGGATTCGGTGTGCAGCTTGCACAAGTCGAAAAACGATTATTTCTAAAAAAAATCGGTCCGAGAGCCCCCAGTATAACTGGGATGCTGCTGTTACTATATGTTAATATTTGAAAATTGACACAAACCAAAATTGTTCACTATTAGTTCATATTTTTGAACAAAAATGTGAATTATTATAGATTTTTGTAACAACATAAAATAAGTCTTTAACCTAAACTTAAAAACTACTCTTTCACCAAAATGTACCAAACATCTCAAACCATCTCATGATCATCCTCGCATTCCCCCCTTTAACAAATTTATGTATCGTTCCCTCTTAAGTCGTGACGTCAGAAACGAGCCAAACCCCAAATGCAATCCCAGAGTATGGGACCACTAATAACACATTACACATCCTCACCAAAAATTATCCTTCGACTGGTGTAAAACTTTCTTGAGTCTGACGGACGGAGGAACGGACGGACGGACATTTTGTATTTACTTGTTTTTCGGAATCTGGGACTGTATTTGGAGTCTCTTTGTCAAAAAGAAAGCTCTGCTCCATATATATTATAATATTTTTATGTCGAAATATATGAACATTGAGTATAAAGAGACAGTTTTACGGATTTTGGTCAATTTTGGTCTGGTTGCGCTTTAAGTGACACACAATACTATTTGGGGTACCTAACTGGGTTAAAGACAAGGAGTCTTCCATCTCATTTTTTGTTGTTGTAAATATCTATTAGTTCACACTTTTTCTTCAAAAATGTGAAATAATAATGTTTCGTTTTTTTTTCAGTATTCAAATGTAAAAGTATAGTAAAAGCAGCATCCCACTTATGCTGGGGGCTCTCGGACCGATTTTTTAAATAATTTCCAAATGATTTAAATTTTTTGAAATTATTTCCAATTAATTGACAGTTTTTTATTATTATTTTCAAAATATTTTTTAATGATTTCCATAAGATTGTCCCATTATTTCCAATAGTGGATAACCCCTCGTTTTTTTGCTTTTACTAATCATACAAAAATCCATAATATGATATATGGATAATGTATGTAAATAGTACAAGCCATTACTTTAGGTCACAATGGTCAAATTGCCGCAAACCATTTTTCTTTTGCATTTTATGATGCACCTGATTCAGAAAAACTAGAAAATAAAAAGTCCGTCTGTCCGTCCTCAAAATATTGGCTACAAAAAAGTTTTACACCAATTGACCAATTTGGCCATTGTTTGGTGGGGATGCGGTTTTAGTAGTTTGTAGTTCTGGTATTGCAATTGAAGTCTCCAGGCGAGGGGTTAACCACTATTGGAAATCATGGGACCAGCTTATGGAAATCATTTGGAAATCATTTCAAAAAATGGAAATCATTTCAAAAAATGGAAATTATTTTGGAAATCATTGAAATTTGGAAATCAGTGGGACACAATTTTTCATAGTGGTTAACCCCTCGTTTTTTACACTCACACAATATACTCTCGACTCAGCTGCTGCTTTTTCTCTATATTAAATATATGCAAAGCAAAAAGAAAATATACAAGAAAAATAAACAAGAAAATAAAGAAAATTATAATAATTATTTTATTTATATGAAAAGTGAAAACTATTTTTGTGTTTTTAGTTTTTCGCCTAATAATAAAATTTACTCAAAATTATTACCTATCGGTTTGTGCAAAGTGCGCGACTATTCTAAATGAGTCAGTCTGCTTTCGATTATTGTATCGAGATTTTGTGCTCGTCGCGCTCGCCTTAGTATATAAGAAAATGTACTAAGAATAGAATTTCGATAGAAAAAGAATCAAAATAACGTGCGCGGATCTCGTATATTATCATAATTAAACGATTTTATTAAAAGAAAAACCAAAACACAAATTTTCGCAAATAATTCAATTTGAAAAAACTAATTAAAAAATTTCCATAAGATATCAATCAAATATTTACGCAATAATTTAGTTTCCTCAAATTAAATTAAAATTGCAAAGTTTTTTTTTCTTTTAAATAAAATTTTGTGTATTTAATTTGCGGCAGTTTTTTTTTCAGTTTAGTTTTTCACGATTTTCTTTTATAGCCCGTATAGTTTTTCCGCGCGAGACTCTCGAACAATAAAAAAATAAATTCTAAATTTGGAAAATAGAAAACAATACTTTAAGAAGAAAACGATTAAATTTAAGTGGAAAATATAAATTAAAATTAGAAAAGAAACAAATTATGTTTAGAAAGAGATTTCCATCGTTGGCTAGTCTGGGTGTAAGTTGAAAATGTTTCTATTTTATTTGAATATGCTTTCAAATTTCCCATTCGTGCGTTGAGATGTAAATGATTTTTTTTTTAAAAATATGCAAATAACTTGAGCGTTGCCAAAAATTCCAAATATCTTAATTTTTATTATTAATAATTGAATAGAATAAAATTTTTTATTGGAAATATTTTGCTGTAATTAAAATTTGTTTAGTATACGTAAAGCTGTAAAATAAATATGTTTTTTACGATACAAACGAAATATTGTGCGATATCGAACCAAGGTCGCTTTTTTTATTAATGAAA
This sequence comes from Diadocidia ferruginosa, assembly GCA_027564275.1. NCBI lineage: Eukaryota > Metazoa > Arthropoda > Insecta > Diptera > Diadocidiidae > Diadocidia > Diadocidia ferruginosa. Next base: position 9,736 of record JANSTW010091335.1, on the reverse strand, counting down.
AATAAAATGTTTTTATTTATTTAATAACATTAGAGGGGGATCCCGATTGCATTTGCACAAAACGTTATAAAATTAATTATTTAATTAAGAAAATCAGCAACGTTTTGAAATTGTCTAACTGGGCCCTTAAGTCTTAAACTATTAAGCTCTACGGCCCTACGGGTGCGAAAACACACCACAAAAATGAGTGTTTACAAAATATCAGATCATAGACCCAGTTAAACATATTGATAATGCTTCTTTTGGATCGATAAAGATTGGATCTTTTATAGACTCTTATAGCGATTCTGTTATCAAAAATGTAATTAATAATGATTTTAATTAGAATGAGACAATTTTTAAACAAAAAGTAATGATGAGGATCGATCGATACTTATAATCATCTTTTATTTTATACAAAAAAAGATTTTGTGGTAGCTTTTCTTATCACTTTCCAATTCCGCAAAAGAAGTCCTTACAGCCACTAAATTTCTTCAAACTATGTCAGCATAGAGTAGTGAGTAGCGTCACGACTTTGTGTCCAAGAGGTTCCGGGTTCCATATGTTCACGAGCATACCAAAAGCTTGCCACGCTTTTTACCTATTTATTATATGGTGCAATAGTACCTTTATCACCAGCGTAGTATTGTCTTCGGATGCACTAGGCAAATCCACAATTTGGGGGCCCCTGGCATGGTGTATCGAGAAGTCATAATAGCTACATTCGAGCGTATCTAAATTTTAATCTCGTCTCGATACCGATATTATCGAGTTTCATAATCGGGCCTCTGATTTCGAATTCGATGACACAATTCAAAATTAACACAAAGCACAAGCAACGAGTTAATTCCGTTTTGCTGCCATTTTGAATTATACATCGTATAGATTGAAAACCAATCAACCAACATAAATACACTTACGAAGACCTGTTGGAATTAAAAGAACAAAAAACAACACAAAAATTAATTTTGGAAATTATTTTATTAACAAACATTTTAGTTCAAGGATTATAATAAAATGTTCTTAAATGTTATTCTTCATAAAAATTATTCCGAGTTATGTTCTGCATCGTTGCTGCAGTTCGATGGAATCGTTTCAATAGATGTTGCTTGATGAGATTTAATGTGCCGTGATATACGTTCCATGACACATGAAGCCGAAAGTCGTGCTTCAGCATCATGATCCCAACATTCTTCCATAGTATCGCATATGGCATTAAGTCCGCTATGCATTCTCCATTGTTCCGACACAATTGGACGTAGCTTTTGTTTCACTACACTGTCTTCCATTTCCTTCAAAGTTGGTTGTACTCCAAGTTCTAGTTCAAAAGGTACTTGATATTTGCCGACCGCATCATTATGGGCTGTACATCTGGACACAAGTTCCCACAAAACGAGTCCAAAAGCATAAACGTCAATTTTCAGAAATGAATCACGTGTAAAACATATAGAACATTCTAGTATTTCGGGTGCCATGTAACGTCTGGTGCCAACTTGACCATGTACATCTCCACATGGTTTACCCGGTTCAAATGTCAGTGCCAATCCAAAGTCGGCTATACAAGCGGTTAGGTCAGCCTTTAGCAAAACATTTTTACTCTTAAAATCTCGATGGGCCACAGACGGTTTTGCACCGCAACTTGCGGTTGATTCAATTTCTTCGTGCAAATGAGTCAGACCACGCGCCATCGTTTCGGATATTTTACACAATTCCGGCCATGTAACTGTGTTTACTGTCAAATAATCGCACAACGAACCGAAATTATGATAAGCAGTAATTAACCAAAATTCAGATCCATGCCGCTCCTCGCCGATATACTCTAAAATGTTTTCGTGCCGCATTTGCGAAAGTTTAAATATTTTCTGTTCCGTTTGCCACGATTCTCGCTCTTGCATCGGAAAGATCTTCACGGCAACTTCGTCCGATTTATACTGGGCACGCCAAACAGAACCAAAACGTCCCCGTGCCTTTTGTTCGATCAATCGTATGGGACGTACACTGTTTTGCAGCATTACCGATGAACCCAAAGTGTCTGGCTCAAAATTTTCGGACAATCCACCGTCGGTTCTTGTCGATCTTTTATGTTTGATAAATGTAATAGTACAAATAATACTCACAACAACTAGACAAACTAAACTGCAAACGGCAGCTATTAGAATATAATTAGCTCGTCTAATAGCCGGCAGCTCGACCTTAGATTCGGTAACATTGACAGCGGTCGGTAACCATTTGTGGTCTGTATTACACATATTTCCATTGCAACAACAAAAATTATAACTTTTTCGATTTGCCGGTGACTGATCAATACATTCCGTTTGATTGCAAACATCATTATTGGTAAAGCATCCTTTCATGCTGACATTTACGAATCCTGTACTGCTATCGATCGACCACAAAACAAAACAAGATCCCAGTTTATTTGGATCGGCTGATTCACATTGAATACGGTCCTCTTTACATTGATCCGTTGAATTAAAACATTCACACATAATTGGCGGCGGCGTTGTAATTGGAAGGTTTCGTTTCGAAGATGCCCCATAGAGCATAGCAATTATTGCAAAAGTCAATAAAGATTTGTTCCACATCTCGTTTTTTTGGTTCAGCGTTTATAACCCTCAGTTAATTTAAACAAAAATACTAAAAATTATAATTTTCCGAAAGAACGGTAAAACTTGCGACCGCACTTCTTAACTACTTTCAAAGAACTGATCTTATTTCTACTAATCACAAGATCAAAGAAAATAAACTTTTTCTAATTTTCTAACATTAAGTAAAGAGAGACTGAGACAAATAGATTTTCGCCAAAAATGGTACACGCAGTTTTCTGAATAGGTACAGTAATTTATAGGGTTCTTACGGCATCTTTAATTAAACTAAATAATATAAGAGGATTTTTACTTTTTTCAGCTCAGGGGTAATAAATGACTTTGATTGACCTGTGAATATTGGTTATATTTTATGGCTAAAGATAAAGGTTAGCATATGCTAAAAAATTTCTAAAGGTTTATGACCTGAGACATCCTGAACAGGTTTTATTATAAAAAATAATACCAAATAAAATTCACAGCAACTTAAAATCGCACAGGTAAAGTCTTTGGATTTGACCTGTTGACCATCGAAGAAAGAATATAAATTAAAAAAAAATATTTATTTTTTTTCCGACCTTGAATGTTAACAAATTTGAAATTTAGGAACACCGGCTGATCTAGCCCATGTAAAAACAAGATCTTATAAAATGGCCACCATTCGCTCTCACTCGCTGTTTTGATCACAAAATTTTATTAAACTGTGCGTTCAATTTGTACACAATTCTCTCTCGGTGCTCTTTCCTTATACTTTTGTATTCTCAGCTTTGAAAAGTTCTCTCTCCGTATTTCTTCCTGTACTTATATTATATTTTCTAATTTGAACAGTCAATATTTTATAAGTACAGGAAACCGAGAGGAATGAAGTGTGAGAAGAACTCACAAAAGCAGGTGTGAGGTGAATGCGGGTGGTCGGCCATTTTATTAGATCTGTTTTTTACTTTTGAATTGTTGTTGTAAATAATTTAAATTATTAAGTACTGCAGGCAGCCATTTTGATAACCAGAATGGAGCAGGATAACCAGTATGGAGCAGTGGGTAAAGTCACGGCTCTGTAATCAAAAGGTTGTGGGTTCGAAAAATTGTCACATCTGGGTTATCACCTTTCTTTCGCTGGTGTTCATTAAAAAGCGATTGATACCAACTGATAGGGTTCCTCATATAGTGTAAAACCCTCCCACTGATCACCAAAAAATATGGCTAGTGCGAGTTGCTGATAACACTCCACCTTTGATATATTCGTCAATGAAAACCATAGTATCAGGGTAAAATGGTCCCTATGCTATCTCGCTTTGGAGTAAACTACACGATGATGATGAAAGGCAGCTATTTAATAAGATATGTGGGTTGAAATGCATTTTACCGGCGCTTTCAGCAGGAGCCCGCTGCTACACCTTATAATGTAGGGGACCTTCGAAGACCCATATTTTCAGAATAACTCAAAAATAAAAAATGTCCGCTTGTCTGTCCGTCCTCAAAATATTGTCTTCAAGAAAGTTTTACAACAGGTGGATGGATTTAGTAGGGTTTTTAATAATTTGTAGTTCTGGGATTGCATTTTTAGTCTCTAGGTTAAAGGTAAAAGCGGGCTACTATACGTTTTTTTTAATGTACGAAAAATATGAACGTTTATTAGAGAAAGTTTTTTACCAATATAAGAATTTAGCAAATTTTTGGTAGGAGTTAGTTTTTAGTAGTCCCATCCCATACTTTAGAATTTAATTTGGAATCTATAGGTCAAAGGTTAAGGAGGTCATAGGACATTTTTTGTAAAAATCGCCGAAAAATATAAGCATAATAAAGAAAGTTTTTATACCAGTAGACGGATTTTGCCAAAGTTTTAATAGGAATGAGTTTTCCATCATCACCATAATCTTAAACTTTACTCCTATAAACGTAACAGCATAATGCATTTACAAATATCCGTTATCGTACTCTATATCTTGACAATTGAGGTCACGTCATTCCATCCCCTCAGCTTTGGCTTTCTGTTTCTGCAACGATGTTCAACGTCAGGTCTTCGTTTTCCTTGTGGGTTTCACTCTGGCGCCACTCTCACAATGTCACAACTCGGTTTTCGCAGAATATGTCCAATCCAATTCCACTTTCTACGCTCTATCATTACTTCAATTTTTCAACACCTGTTTCACTCCACAGATTAATGTTATTGAGTTTTTAGTGCTTCTATACTCTCGGATTGGATTTGGAGTTTTTAGGTCAAAGGTTAAGGAGGGCTCTCATAATAGCCGAAAAATATGAACATTCTACTATACATTCTACTATTTAGATTTTTTTTAAGTTTTTTTGATTTGGTCAAATTTTGGTGAGGATGCGTTTTCAGGGGTCCTATACTATCGGATTGCATTTGGAGCTTTTAGGTCAAAGGTTAAGGTACGATTTTTATCTCTTAAAATGACCGAAAAATATGAGCATATATATAGATAAAATTTTACCAGTAAACGGATTTGGCCAAATTTTAGTAGAAATCAGTATAATAGTCTAGAATTTCATTTGGAGTCTTCAGGTCAAAGTTTACGGGGCGACGTTTTTTTGTAAAAATCGGCGAAAAAATTACCATATAAAGAAAGTTTTTTACGCGTAGATGGATTTGGCCAAATTTTGGTGGAGGTGGCTAATTACAAAAGGGGCTCCCATAACATACTCTGGGATTCTATTTAGGGTTATAGGTTAAAGACGTGGGGCCTCCCATCTTATTTTTTGTTATTGTAAATATTTATTAATTCACAGCTTTTGTTCAAAAATGTAAACTTATAGAGAATGTTTTTGTTTGTGTTAGTTTTCAATCGATAAAATATAATAAAAGCCAAAAACCCAGTTATGCTGGGGGCTCTCGGACCGATTTTTCTATATGTTTCGACAATCAAAGATTTTAGAAGAAATTATTGATTCAATTATAATTAATAAAAAAAACTAAAATTAAATAGTTTTGAACCTCCCCACCTCTCCTCCCTGCTAAAAATCGTAAAAATTTGTAAAACTTCTACCACTTTTTCAATAGTACTTAAATAAGAGTAATTAGTATATCCGGCAAAAAATTAGTAGCCCTCTCCTTCACCTTTTTTAGGGGTACAAAATTAAAAAAAAAATTATAGTATATTTTCAAGTTTTGACACGCTTTAATTCCCAGCACCCGGGGAGGATTCTAAACTTTTACCACTTTTTCAATAGAACTTATTAGGTAGCAGTAATTAGTATATCTGGGAAAAAATTAGTAGCCTTCTCCTTCACCATTTTTAGGGATACAAAATTTAAAAAAATTTACAGTATATTTTCAAGTTTTGGCTTAAGAACTTCTTTCGTTTTTTCAATAGTGTACTTTGGTAGGAGTAATTAATATAGCCGTAGAAAAATTAGTAGCCCTTCCCTTAATTTTTTTAGGAGTCCGAAATTTAAAAAAAATTGTTTAGTATATTTACTATTGAAAAAGGTAATAGAAGTCCAATTTTTGAAAATTAACTAATTGAAAAGACCCGGGTGATAGGTAGACATGTAGTATAGTATAGTAGTATTGAAGTTTATACAGAAAAAATATTTAGTAGTTTAGGAAATACGTCTCCACAAACGCTTCAATCGATTTTTAAAATTTGTTTTAATTTTTTCATACAGAAAAAAAAACTTATTTTGGTTTTGGCACTACTAATTATAATAGGTATTTTTTGACCAAAGTTTGGGGCTTTTAGGTCTTAAGGGAAGAAATTGGGAAGGAGGGGGCTACTAATTTTTTTCTTGGACTTCTAATTATTATTATTATTATTTTTATTACTAATTGACTAAACTCACACAAAAATTCAAGTAATTTGGAGCATTTTGGCGTGCTGGCGTGATTGACACGTTTTTGAATATAAAAACATATTCGAGTGTTATTTCTTTTGAGGGTTAATTTGTTTCGGATTATTTCTTTTTTGAATATAACAAAAATTATTTTGGTGATATTTCTTTCGGGGGTTAATTTGACGGGTGTTATTACTAAAAAAAAATTTAAAAACATAATTGTTTAAAATTTAAAAAATTGCATGAGAATGTTTAATCAATTTGACCCCTCCGTTAAATATACTCCACTGCTTCATAATGTTACACAATAATTCGTATATATACACACTATACCGTTCATATCCTCTATTATACAAAATAAACTGCGTCCACGTGCTTCTTAACATACAAAAAAATATCCTTATATTCATCAACAAAACCATATGACCGACTAAAAAACGTGTGCAATGCCGCACAACATCAACATACTTTGTTTATGTTTACAAGGACATTTTCCTCTTGTTATATACAAAAATTTCCCAAATAAAAGGCGCTGGCGCATTTCGTGCTAACGCATACACACTACACAGTGGGGGATACTTTATTATGAAAAGGACATTTTTTCCCTATATATATACGGTATACGGTCACTATAAATTGCTTGGAACTCCGTCGACTCAAACGAATCAATTCAGTCTTCGACAGATCTTCAAAGTAAACGGTCTAAAAAAGAAAAAATCTCTTGAAATACACAAAAAGTGAAAGTAAAAAAAAAATCAATAGATTCTAAGTTCTTCATATCCTTTGAAATTTTCAAATAAAAAAAAATCTTTTTCTAATAATAGTTTATAGAAGTTTAGAAAAGCTTTAAAGCCGGAAAAACTAAATTTATTGCATATAATTGCTCATTTGCCATAGTGAAAAGTGTGAAAAGTATATGAAAATTTGTGCGAATTAGCGATTTGGGCGACCTTGAAATGGTCACAGAAAACGGAATTCAGGTATAAGATAGTCCTTTTTTTGAGAAAAAATACAATTATTCGATAGTTCTGGTGGATAGTTTGTGCATTTTACTATTTTTATTGCGAAATTTCGGGTGGAAAAGGATTAAAATTGGTAAAATTTAAAATTTTCACATACCGAACACACCCTCCATCTTGTTTTTCATAGTGTGAAAAATTTTTCGCCATACAGAATTGTGGAATTTTTTCCAAATTTTCAGCATTTTTTCTGAATATTATGTATAGTTTTTTGATTTAATTAATTAATTCTTTGAATTTTTCTTTGGAAAATTTAGTATTTAGAAGAAAATTTATTTTTTACTGTTGGAAAATTATGCCGCATAGCGATCGATATTTGAACTATATGTAGAGGTAGTATATACGGCGGCTCCTTGTACATAAACATATTATATCATAGTGGAAAAGGAACATAAGAACATGGCGGTGAATTTTACTTTCACTTCTTTTCACCAAATTTCCGGTGTTTTATAAATATAGTTTTTCTTTTTGGTTTTGAAAATTTATATCGAATTGATTTTTCTTTCTATTGTATAAATTTAACTTATTGATTTAATTCTTTAGAATTAATATTAATATAATGAATTAGCATTTTTTTCAAACATTGTTGAAATGTATCAGTCTATATAATATAGGTAGTCGCATATATTTTTATCGACCCCAATTTTTATTTTTCTCTCCCTAATCATTGAAACATATAGAAAATTCTGCGTATAATACGAAGGGGGACAATTATTAGTAACATTATTTTGTCGATATGGGTAGGTTAGGTGTGCAGTGCACTGTGCACCGTGCGTATTGAATTGAAGAGAATTGTTGAAATTTTTTCCATTTTAAGGATAAAGTGTTTTTTCTGTATAAAGAATTTTTGTAAGCAAGTGCAATTCACCGGCGATTTTTTTTTCTATTCTAAAGGATATAATATGCGTGTGCAATTTATGCACTACGTAATTTGTGCATTATTTACATATATATTTATGCAAACACACTTTTTTTTTGCTTAAATATCCTTTTTAGAAATCATAATTTTGTAAAGGGGAGGTTTTTGTTCTGCAATAACCAATTTTTCTAATTAAGGTATATAGAGAACGATTATACATTTAGATATTTTTGACGATTTTTTGTTTTCAAGATCTTTTTAATGATTGCAATATTGTGTTAGGGGTGTTTTTATCGAGTTTTACATACCTCACTACTCATTAAAAATTTAATAATAAAGAGCAGTATATAATGGGAGCAGTGGTTAGAGTCACGGTTTTGTATTCAGAAGGTTGTGGGTTCGAAGGTCAAAGAAAATTTTCTCAACTGGGCTATCGCCTTTCATTCGCGCAGGTGTTTATAAAAAAGCGATCGCAGTGGTTCGGGACTTTGAAAGTCACTTAAAGCCGTTGGCCCACCCATTTTTTTTGTAGAGGGTAACAGGTACTTTGCAAAAACCATTGTACCCTCCCTCTTTGTGTTAAATAACCTGTTAGGCAGCCAGTCTTTTCGATAAAAGCTAGCACCTTGATAATTTTTATATCTGACAGCCCTTCCAACTGAAAGGAAGGGGCTATCAAAAATATTCTGCCTTGCACGACAAAAAGCGGGACATTCGCAAGGAACGTGTGTCGCCGTCTCTTCGTCCTCTAAGCCAAATCTACAAACATCCACGTCGGTCAATCCCATTTTGTGCATATGCGCATTAAGGGCGATATGACCGGTGATGATGCTAACCACATCCTTACATTTCTTGCAAGATAATGAAAGGATGGATTTGGTTGTTTTTTCCGATACCGTACTGAGGAAGATCTTAGTTTGACGGCAGCTTGTTAGGCCACTCCATCGCCCTTGATGTTTTTTCCGACTGGCAGATTGCACCATTCCTTTAAGCGTCGTGTTAGACATTCCAAAAACTGGTTTGGGGCCACAAAATGGCATGCAAGCCCCCTTGCCTTGCCAGTTCGTCCGCTTTTTCATTTCCTTCTTAATTGGCATATCCTGGTACCCAGATAATGCGGTTTGTATTATTTGTACCAAGAGCATTTAGCAGCCTTTTACACTCCCCGACAATTTTCGAGAAGGTGAGTGGATTGGTAAGAGCCGCAATGGCTGTCAGAATAGAAGTTAAAATTCCGCTCCGACAGTCCCGGCTCAATCATCAGCTCAGTCGCCCTTGCCAATGCAAAAGTTTCGGCTTGGAAAACTGTAAAAATTTTACCAATATTACAAAAGATATTATGCTCTGTGCTAGGGGAAAAGACATCCGCTCCTGAGCCGTCCTCTGTCAATGATCCATTAGTAAAAATATTTATAGTTCAGGGTGCTGCTCCCATTCTTCTCTACTGGGTATGATGACAGTGTATTTTTGATCGAAAATAAAGTATGGAGTAGTCCTGTCAG
>JANSTW010091224.1:0-18595 GCA_027564275.1 Diadocidia ferruginosa | reverse complement strand
ACACTATATGAGGAACCCTATCAGTTGGTATCATATAGGCGGACAACGGCTTTAATTGACTTCCGGGCCACTGCAAATGCTTTTTAATAAACACCTGCGAATGAATATTGGCCCTACCGAGAACCCACAACCTATTGATTACGGAGCCGTGCTTTTACCCACTGCTCCATACTGGTTATAAAATACGTATCAAATATTCGTGATAGACCCTATACACGTAAATTTTCTGTAGATTTTTATTAAAGACATGCATGGCTTAAATCAAAACTGCAGCACTACCAGTTTCAATATTCACAAGCCGCCACTGAGATGCAGATATAATGTAAGTACGCGGACTAAATTTTAACGTGTTTTTTTGCAGATGTGTTCAAAATTTAGTCCACGTGCTTACATGATATCTTCTTCTTTTGAAGTTTTACTATATTAAGGATTTATAAAGATGTTTTAAGAAATATTTTTATTTTAATAATATAATTTTTTTAATTATTATGAATTTTTAAATTTTTTTATATTTTCAAAATGGCGGATCGCCCATATCTCATCAAAAACTAGAGCTACTAGAAAAAAATGGCGCCTTAAATGACCCTTAAACAATTTGATTTAACCCAGAAAATTTCAAAAAGTGTAATTTTGTTGAGTAGTGTAATAATAGGTTCTCACAAAATATGAAAGGTAGTTTGACTGTTGAGCATATATTATGTTCTATACCAGAGACATATTATAGTTATATATTAGTTTTTAGTAATATCTATTAAGTTTATTATTTTAAAACCTTTGGGGTTGTATAAAATGTATTATATCATCCGCATATAATTTATATATAATTATGACAATCTACCAAGTTTATTATATTTAATAAGCTTTGTAAAGTTTCAAGTCTTATTATTTATAAATTTATATAATAGTAGGAGCTATATATTTTATAACATGTATATACCTCTATATAAATTTTATCCTTGTGGAATTCTGAAGAGGAATAAGATATTTTGTAAATCTATATGCCAGTGGCGGCTGGTGACCGAAGAAATTTCGTAAGGGGTAAAAAAACGCTTAATATAAGGACGGTCCATTTGAGTTGCAGAAAGATTTATAATTTTATTGATGATACAAGCATTTTTTTTTTATTGCATCTCAAATTTATAAAAAATTAAAGTATATGAAAAATTTGGGGCAGAAGCTTTTTTTTATATCAAAAGTCCCAAAGCATTGAGAAGACTTTATTCTTATATAAACATTTCAAACTCACACAATTTTATATGAAAACAGTAGCCCCAAAGCTGTGTGAAGCCTTCATTCTCATATAAAAGTTTCAAATTCACACAATTTAATATTAAGATTTAGGGACAGAAAGCTTTCTTATATAGCAGAAGTCCCAATGTTGTGTGAAATTTAAAACATCACAATTTTCAATGTCTCCAATTTAATGGAACGCCATACAACTTTGCAAAAATAATTGTTTTTTTCTCGCTCTCTTTATAGATAACTTTAGGCGGTTTGTAAAAATGTTGAGCTTTTACAGGGAAGATATCATTTAATAATAAACATTTTAAACTCATACAATTTTATATGAAAGTTTAGGGTTATAAAACAGTAGCCCCAAAGCTGTGTGAAGCCTTTATTCTCATATAAAAGTCTCAAATTCACACAATTTAATAATAAAATTTAGGGACAGAAAGCATTCTTACATAGCAGAAGTCCCAAAGTTGTGTGAAATTTACAACAGCACAATTTGCAAGGTCTCTAATTTAATGGAACGCCATACAACTTTGAAAAAAATTGGTTTTTTTCCTCGCTCTCTTTATAGATAACTTTAGGCGGTTTGTAAAAAATAATCAATTGAGCTTTTACAAGGAAGATATCATTTAATAATCAACATTTCAAACTCATACAATTTTATATGAAAGTTTACGGTTATAAAACAGTAGCCCAAAGCTGTGTTAAGCCTTTATTCTCAAAATTTAGGGACGGAAAGCTTTCTTATATAGCAGAAGTCCCAAAGTTGTGTGAAATTTAAAAAATCACAATTTTCAATGTCTCTAATTTAATGGAACGCCATAGCTTTGCAAAAAAAATTGTTTTTTTTCTTTGCTCACTTTATAGATAACTTTAAAAGGTTTGTAAAAAAATTTGAGATTTTAGGCAATGAAGATATCATTTTATAATAAACATTTCAAACTCATACAATTTTATATGAAAGTTATAAAACAGTAGCCCCAAAGCTGTGTGAAGCCTTTATTCTCATATAAAAGTCTCAAATTTCACACAATTTAATATTAAAATTTAGGGACAGAAAGCTATCTTACATAGCAGTCCCAAAGTTGTGTGAAATTTAAAACATCACAATTTTCAATGTCTCTAATTTAATGGAACGCCATACAGCTTTGCAAAAAAAATTGTTTTTTCTTCGCTTTCTTTATAGATAACTTTAGGCGGTTTTTAAAAAATGTTGAGCTTTTAGGCAAGGAAGATAGCATTTATTAGTTATCATATAAGTTTTTAATAAATATTATGAAAATAAAAATTATATTAACAGTTTACCACGAATAATAATTATATTCCTACTAGCCCCCTTCTTAGCACCGTCTCTGCGGCTGTACCTATACATAACACAAAACTAATACCATTTCTTAATTTATGATAGTAGAATAAAATTGGAAAAAAAGATAATTTATGATTTATGAGAGACTACAGAGGATTATTATTATTATTTATAGTTGATAGGTATTACCCTTATATAGGTATAATGAAATATATATTCTTCGGCAATAAACGAGTTATATTTTATACATTGGAAAATATACAAATATAATTGTGTGGCAAATTATTGTATTTATAGAATTTGGTTAAATGTTCGATAAAATTTTGGTATTACGAAAAATTTAAAGACCAATGTCAACACAAAATTCATAGGTCTAAAGCTCAGAATGGACAAGTTTCACTAACATATTTTTGATGGTCACTGCGGGACACGGCATATGTCTTAAGAAAGATATCTGCAAGTACCTGTATAGGTGGACCTACGGCATAACGAGATTTCCGTATCAAAAGAGCATTATATTATTTTTCATAGATTTCTTAATGTTTTACTTTCTTCCACATTGTAATGTTAAATTATATTAGAAAACCATTCAAAAAATAAATGATAATTTGATTGTATAAAAATACAATTTAAGAAAATTTATTTTTATTTTATTTTGCATATCCGACTAAACATCAACATTAATTTAATAAAACGAAATCCAATAATTAATTGATTCAAAAAAAGTTAAAATAAGATAAAATGTTTACCTATTTTCGACCGTGAATGTTAACAAATTTAAAATTTAGGAACAGGCTAATCGGTCAACGAAAAGTAAATATTTTTTCAATATTATGTGGCCATAAAAAATATGATTTTTTTTACTCATATACCGACAAGAATTGCACTATTTCTAGGCAAATCCTTCGTCAAATCTTTTCAGATAGTTCCAAATAGGCATTCATCCAAAAATAGTCTATCCTTTAGATGTACATAGCTATAGCGAATTGTAACAAGAAAATGTAATGAATGGTAATAATAGAAATTTTAAATTATTACTGAGAAAACACAAGCAATGCTCATATGCAGAATTTGGCGATAGTCGTAGACAGTCAAGCTGCAATTTTAGCTCTTGGATCATCGATTATTAGCTCAAAATTGGTTACGCAATGCCACGAGGAACTTTTAGCTATGAGTAAGCTCTTTGACGTAACTCTTGTTTGGGTTCCTGGTCATAGTTGTATCGCTGGAAATGAACGTATGGAGACTTGGATCTGCTCTGGACATCAATCTTGTTTGGGAAGTTCTCCCTTCCTTGAATTTAGTAAAGGTACGCTTAAAAGTGAATTTCTTGCATTTGGCTGACTTAAGAGGAAACAGAACTGTCTCTTGTCGTAGACGCACTTATAAGTCTGTCTCGTTTGGACATCTCTCGATTGGTTGCGGTTCTCTCTGGCCACTGGGCTATTAGAGTCCATGCGGCTAGGGTGGAGATTCCACACAATGCAAGTTGTCGCAGTTGTTTTGATGTAAATGAACCGGAGACGGCCGAGCACTTCATTTGTGAGTATATCATTTCTCAGTATATTGAGACATCATTTTCTGGGGAATCACGTACTTACTAATTGAAGTCTAGCTGTGTTTCTGCTAGACTTGCCACTACAACCATTAAACCAGCAAAGCAAAGACATCTCGCACAGCAGAACAGCCATATAATATTGCAAAAAACTCACTATTTTCATCATCGTGTCCTTCACTCCAAAGCGAGGGAGCATAGGGACTAGTTTTACCCTTTTTTCTATCTGATACCATGGTTTTCATTGACGACTATATCTTTGACTTTATCAAAGGTGGAGTGTTGTCAGCAACTCGCACTAGCCATATTTTTTTGGTGATCAGTGGGCGGGGTTTTTTTACACTATATGAGGAACCCTATCAGTTGGTGTCATATAGAATAATAAAAATAATAAAATAATAATTCAAAAGAAATTGTTGAATCACAAAGTTTTTAATAAAAATTTATATTACGTAAAAACTTTAACGAAAATTTAATAAAATCTGGAAAATCTGGTAATTAAAAATTAGGCTAAACCTCATTTTAGCGATTAGGGCGATTAGACCCTTCACAGACTTCGAAAATAATTAATGCTTCACTGTTTGGTAAAGATTTTAGAATAATTAGTTTTTTAGGGAAGGTTGTGTTAAAAATTAAAAAGTCATATTTTAATACAAATCATTTGATGAGTCGGAGGGGGAGGGGAATTAGAAGTGTTTGATTCGCTTTAAAAAAAATTAAAGAAAATATTGATTTAGGATAAAAGTCCAATATGAATCGTTTCTGGCGTAAATACGAAGGGCAAAGCTCCGAGTGGAAAAACGGCTTCAATTGATACCTATCATTTAAATCATGTAGGTGGGAGGGGCAAAAATATGTTTTTTCATATATTTATGTCGTGGCGGGGTCGTGGTAAAAAATATTGATGGCAGTGGGTTTAAATGATAGCTGGAAAAAGAGATTTTTGGTCCTCCTACTTACATGAAGTGTTGGATTTGTCCCAACTTTTTTAGATAGCTATTTGTAATACCTTTTATTTGATACCATACACACCTTACACCTTTTTTTCAAAGCCCCCAAAAAATCAATTTTGTTTAAATTTTCACCAAACTTTTAATCCCTCTGGCGGGCAAACCTTTAGAGTCCTCGGTCGATTGAAGCCTGTTTTACACTCGGAGCTTTGCCCCTCGTAAAAACAGTATATAGCGGCCGACTTCTTCGGGGAGGTCCGCTATAAACTGTGTTTCAGCCTCGTTTCTTTTATACGAATCGATCATGAGTCTTGACCGACACATCTCCATAAATTATGGGGTTTTTGTTTGTACACAAAATTAATAAAAAGTTTCCTTTTTTATCTCGACAATTGATTATAATATAATTGTCGGTGTTAAAACAACTAATTGTAACTAACTAAAGGACAAAAAAATATGTTAATTGAGACGAAAAAATTATAATGTAATTATCCTTTTTCTATATAATTTTTTATTTGGGCCCCTGTGAAATTGCACAGAAAAAATATGTTCTGCTTATATTCATGATACCGCACCGCTCTGAATAAAACTTTAAAAATGTCTTAATATTTGTGTTTTTTATGAATATTGAATACAAAAAGGATCGCATTTGATTAATATATTAATGCCTTTTCGGCTATACTACTCATTTTATGTCACTTTTTCGGAATTATTTTCAATCGATATATTCCATTGGCCAAAAAATATGAAAAGTCTTAAATGTTTCATAGCAAATAAATAAATTAAAGTTGGAAAAAATCGAACTTGAAATGTCTTTACTCGTTATATACAAAAATATAGTTAACCCTCTAACTACCACGTTATGAATGTTGAATAAGAATAACTGTACAGTGTACAATGTCGTCCACAATTCAGAATTTTATGGTTCTATAGTGTGAGGTGCTAACACACCACCTATGTGACATGGTCGTTAATGGTATCAAATAGAAAAAAGGGTAAAATTCTCTACCCCCTCGGTTTTGGAGTAAGGGACATGATGATGATATCATATTATGTAACATGTAAGATCATTGTAGGTATTAACACTGTCCATTTTATTCCAAAACTTTAATTTTGGGAATTAGAAAACAATCAAGACTATCAAGACATCGATCATTGTTATGAACTTTAGGGTGGCAAAATAAATAAATTCGTGAATTAAATTTGGTAACAGAGATTGGCTGCACCTCGTGCACTATATAATAGATTGTATTTCCTGGTTCAGAAATATTTCAACATAGAAATACACTCCCTTAAAAAGCACACACACAATTTCCACCGCAATTATTATTAAAATTTTTGCTAGCCGCAAAGGCTTAAAAAATACAATATCTACCTATATAAATAAATTTATATAAAAGCCAATCTCTCTCCCCGGAGACTTTATATATAGAGGTAACACAACAAAATATTGTCAATCCATCATAAAGTTTATGATCTGAACAATATTAGTTATACATACATTTTATGTTGTTTTTGTATATTTTTAAACTTTTTCTATGTTGTCCTTTTAATATTTTACATTAATTTTACATCAAGAACCAAAAGTTCGGAATAAAGACCTTCGATTTGCCGGATAAATTGACATCGACGAAGGATTTATTATACTCTATAATGAGAAGAAAATGACACAAAAAAGGTTTTTAAAATTTAAAAAAATTGATCACTACAATATCCCCCCTCTGGGTGAAAAAATTTTATTTGTATTTTCAAGACGTCTATTCTACTGAAAGCAATACAATATTTTATATTTTATAAATTTTTTGAGTTCAGTTGCCACATACCGAGAATTATTAACAATTATATATCGTTTCGAGACTTAAACGTCTCATCATCAGTAGAGCTGAGAAATTCTTAGAATAGAAGACCCATGGAATTTTTTTGAGAAAATTCTCTAAGGACAACAAAATATTTTGTATTCATAAAATTTTTGAGTCGATAGTCAATATAATAAAGGATTCTGAATAATTACGCATCGTTTTGAGACTTAAACGTACCATCTTCAGTAGATCTGAAACTCTGAAAACTCTCTAAATTAGTGTGAAAAGAAGTATCTCCACTCAGAGCAAATTCAAATTTAATGTTTATATATTTTTTGAGTCGACAGTCAACACATGAAAGAATTCTAAATAAGTATACATCGTTTCGGGACTTAAACGTCCCATCATCAGTAAGGTTCAGAAATTCTTAGTATACAGGGCACATGAAATTTTGTTTGCCCTAAGAAAACATTCTCTCAGGGCAAACAATTATTGGTTGTTTAAATTTTTCCGACTGTCGACACATAAAAGAATTCTAAATAATTATATATCGTTTCGAGACTTATATGAATCATCATCAGTAGGGCTTAGAACTTCTTAGTCTATATAGTGTAAAAAGACTCATGGAATGAGTAAATCTTCGCAGAGCAAAAAAATATATGTATTTATAATATTTTTTTATTCTACAGTCGACGAATCAAAGAAGTCTAAACAATTACACATTGTTTCAAGACTTAAACGTCTCATTATCAGCAGGGCTGATCAATTCTTAGTATGGAAGACCCATGGAATTTTTTGATGAAATTCTCTCAGGGAAAAACAAATATTTGTTTAAAACAATTTTTGAGTCAACAGTCGACACATCAAAGAATTCTAACCACTTACACATTGTTTCGAGACTTAAACGTCTCATCATCAGTAGAGTTATAAGAAATTCTTAGAAGACTCATGCCATTTTTTTGAGAAAATCCTCATGGCAAAAAAATATGTTTTTATTTTAAATTTTTGAGTCGACAGTCCGACACATAAGAGAATTCTAATCAATCGTTTTGAGACTTAATCGTATCATCATCAGTAGGCGTGAAAAATTCTTAGTCTATCGTGTAATAAGACTCATGGAATTGTTTAAGCGTTAAGAGAATTTAAAAAAATACACATCGTTTTGAGACTTAATCGTCTCATCATCAGTAGGGTTGAGAACTGTTTTCGACTAATGGACGCGGGGAATTTTTTTAAGAATCTCCACTGAGGGCGAAAAAATATTTTTTATTTATAAAAATGATGAGTCGGCAGTCGACACATTAGAAAATTCTAAACAATTAAAAATTGTTTCAAGGCTTTAACGCCTCTCTAGGGATGAGAACTTCTTATAGTCTATTGTAAAAAGACTCATGGAATTTAAAAAAAACCTTCTCAGGAGCTAAGGGCGTAACAATATATTTTATTTATACGCAATTTTTTAGTCGACAGTCGATCCATAAAAAATTCTAAAAAATTACACTCATCATCAGTAGGGCTGAGAATTTCTTAGTGTAGAAGACCCATTGAATTTTTAAGAAAATCTTTTATGGTCAAAAAAATGGTGTATACAATTTTTTTTAGTTGACATATTCAAATAAAGTCGGAAAGTAAAAGAGAAAAATAATAAGACAGTCGACAGATAAGTTTCTAAAAACTTTCACATCGTTCCGAGACTTAAACGTATCATCATCAGTAGGGCTCAAAACTCTATATATAGACTAATGAAAAACGCATTATACTTTTATTTAGTCCATAGCTTCAACTATAGTCTACAAGTAAAAGAAAAATAATATGAGAGTCGACACCTAAGTTTCTAAAAACTTCCACATCGTTCCGAGACTTAAACGTATCATCATCAGTAGGGCTCAAAAATCTATATATAAACTAACGTAAAAAACGAATGAAATTCCTCTATCTCTAATATAAATTTAACGAATTTTTTAATATACAATTTGAGTTTTTATAAACTATTTCAATTAAAAAAATATTAATTTAGCTCCCTTCTCTAATAAAACCAAAGCTTTTTATATGTTAGCATCTATACAAGCTTTTACCAGTTAAGCTTTATGTACATAAATATTGTTCCCTATATAGTATAGTGTTGTAATAATTGTTTAGTTGTTTTTTAAAAATTTATTAAGATTTAAATTAAAAAAAATATATTTATTAATTATTTAAAAAAACTAAAAATTATTTCTTTTCTCAAAATCCATTTCTAGATGAAGACGACGAACCGCGATGTGTTCAATTGACCAATCAGCATAAAACAGCGATACGTTTTATTCGAAAGGTAAGCTTATGAATTTTCATTTTTTTTTAAATCATACTTTCAAAAAAAAACAAAAAAATCGTTTCACTTTTATTATTTTATTACAAAAAAAAAATAGAAAAAGAAAAATTATTTTTACCATAAAAATATAAATTAAAAAAAGTAATATAAAGTGAAATTTTCTAATTAAATTTCCATTTTTCCGATATCTCTTCTCTATACATATAAATTATCATATATACAAAACCACCCCTGCAGATGAAGTATTTTGTAGCACGACGTAAATTTAAGGAGGCCTTAAAACCGTACGACGTTAAAGATGTTATGGAGCAATATGCAGCTGGGCATGTTGATCTCCTGGGTCGAGTTAAAAACGTTCAAACTAGGTACACACAAACTAATTTAAAAAAAATCACAATAATTTATTATTATTTTCGTGCCTAACAAATTAAAAAAAACTAAAATTCTAATTTCTAATTTTTTTAAAAACTATTTACATACTTCTTTAATTCTTATCTTATCTAATTATGTGTGACTTTATAATTTTTGATTATTTTTAGTTGTTACTATTAAGTTTAACCCGAAAAAATAGCAATAACACTGTGTTACAGAATCAGAAAAAAATATAAAGAACTGTTCAAGTGACCTTGTGTACATGTTTTAGGTCTGGTTGAGTGAAACACGACGCCATATTTTTAAATTTACAGACAACCTGAATTTTCGATTTATTGTTTGACTGTGTTGTACTCAACCAGACCTATAACTAGGGTTTCCATATTATATACTCCTTTCGGGAGTATTTTGCTCCTTAGAACCTGCCTATACTCCTTATTTCTCCAAATGCAAGTCAAAATCATTTTGTATGAAAATGTACTGCTTTGGTATTGGCTAATATAAATTTTTGACAAATGGGACGTTTATTTGATTTTTTTTTTATTATATTGTGGCTAGAAGAACATCCAAAAAATATACCATTTGCCAGCTATTTTTTTAGCTGTATATTGTATACCCAACAAGGGATGCCATATTTCTTGAGTTAGGTCAAATAAATTCTATGTAATAAATTTTCGTGTACGAAATTATTTCAATTTTTAAAAAAAAATTAGCTTACATTTCTCGATATTACACAATTTCTGTTGCACTGCCAACTCTCTCCCCACAAGGGATGCCATTTCTCGTGAGGTAAGTCAAAAAATTGTTTGAAATCAACGGGTTTTCGTTTAGACATTTTCGTGTACGAAATTATTTCGGTTTTCACAACGAATTTAGCTTACATTTCTCGATATTAAGCAATTTCTGATGGACTGCCAACTCTCTCTCCACAAAGGATGCCATATCTTCCGTGAGGTAAATCATATACATTCTTAGAAATCGATGGGTTTTCGGTTAGATATTTTCTTTGTACACGAAAATATATTTCGTAAAATATTTTTTTCACAAAAAAAAATAGTTTACATTTCTCGATATTAAGCAATTTCTGATGAACTTCCAACTCTCTCCCCACAAGGGATGCCATTTCTCGTGGGGTAGGTCAAATAAATACTTTAGAATCATCGGGTTTTCAGTTAGACATATTCGGTTTTCACAAAAAATATAGCTTACATTTCTCGATATTACGTAATTTCTGATGCACAGCTAACTACCTCCCCACAAGGGATGACATTTTACATGAGATAGGTAAAAACAAATCTTTGAGATCATCAGGTTTTCGGTTAGACATTTTCGTGTACAAAATTGTTTCGGTTTTTAGTTTTTCACAACAAATTTAGCTTACATTTCTCAATATTACGTAATTTTTGATGCACTGCCAACTCTCTCCTTACAAGGGATGCCATTTTTCATGCGGTAGGTCAAATAAAAATAATTCTTTGAAATCATCGGGTTTTTGGTTATACATTTTTGTGTACAAAGTTATTTCGGTTTTCAAACAAATTTAGCTTACATTTCTCGATATTAAGCAATTTCTGGTGCACTTTCAACTCTTTCCCTTACAAGGGATGCCATTTTTCATGAAGTTAGTCAAAGAAATTCAATAAAATCATCGGGTTTTCGGGTCGACATTTTTGTGTTTAAATCTATTCGGTTTTCACAAGAAATTTAGCTTACATTTCTCGATATTACGCAAATTCTGATGCACTGCAAACTCTTTCCCCACAAGGGATGCCATTTTTCATGAAGTAAGTCAAAGAAGTTCTTTAAAATTTTCGGGTTTTCGGTTCGAAATTTTCGTGTTAAAATTGTTTCGGTTTTCAAAACAACTTAAGCTTACATTTCTCGATATTACGTAATTTCTGATGCACTGCCAACTCTTTCCCCACAAGGGATAACATTTTTTGTCATATAAGTGAAATAAATTTTTTAAATTCATCGGGTTTTCTGGTAGATATTTTCGTGTACGAACTCAACAACTCTACATCTATAACCTACCATACATCACTTGAAAAGTTCTTTAGATTTTTCTGATTTTTTAGCACTGCGTGTAATTTATTGTTTGTTTGGTTGATTAACACACGTATAATACACGTCTTGAATTGATATTAATTTTAAATTAATGATTAATGAACGATTTCCAATTTTTTTTTTATTTTCTTTGAAATTATTATTTTGGTTTGAAAAGTTGGGTATTGTTTTCCTATATAAATAATATGTACTAGTGGTTTTGTTTGTTTTTGATGAAAAATAAATATGAAAATTTAGATTTTCTTTTCATTTGAATGAGTTTGACATTTGCAATTTTTTTTTTATTTTCTAATTATAATTTTTTATTTTTTTAAATTAGTTAAAGAGAATCTCTGAAAAATATTAACTTACATCACTGACCAAAAAAGATAATCCAAATAGTTGATACGTAGGAAGCATTATATAGAGACTCGTATGTATATATAAGAGCACTGACGAAAGATATCGATAAATAATTTTCTTGTTCTGGAAATTTTCAGAAAATTTCCAAACCAAAAAAAACCTTTTACAAATTTGCCATATCATAAATATTTAAATGTATTAAAAATTAAAAATATATCTAAACAATTAAACAAACAAAAAAATTGATTTGAAAATAGCTTAAATACTTTTTGGCACGAAAAAAGTTTCGTGAAGCTCAAAAACCGTACGACGTTAAAGATGTTATCGAACAATATTCTTCCGGTCATGCGGATCTTCTTAATCGAGTCCGGAATCTTCAGTTTAGGTGAGATTTGTGTACACATTTTAATTTAACTTAAACAAGAAAAAGAAAAAAAAACTTTATATAGTATAGGATTCGTAGTGGAGCGACATATACCCATGAGGTTTCTCTTTGAAATCAGAAAATTCCTCAAATTATTTATTTGTGACATTTTTGTGCAGCTCTGCTTTTTTCATTCAACAGAATGGTTACAACAATATTGGAAAAATCCCAGAACTTACCTAACCCATGCAAAGTTTCCAATTTTATCTAAAGTGTTCCTATCCTCACAAACAGCTGACTGACCATAGTATAAGAAAATTTAGTCGTTTTTTATACTTTTTATTCACAAGCTCACAGTCAAGTTAGTCTCACTTTTAAATTTCTGAAATATTTTAACCAAAATGTAGTCAATAAATCTAACAACTCTACATCTATATTGGTTCCGGAATGTTGAGAAATTTATAAGCTAAAATTACCAGTGGCGTCTCAGTGGTGAATATTTGAACTATAACCACTGTTTTATTTTACATTTCCTGTCAATTTTTTAATGGAAGTTTACTAAGAAAAAAAAACTTTATTTCGGAGATTGTTGGTCTAAATTCAACAAAACAAAATAGATTTCAGTGAGAAACCATATGGGTGTAGGTCGCTCCACTACGATGCCTATACTAATAAATCTATAAAGTTAAGTAAAAATGTTTTTGATTATAATTTTAAAAATTACCTTTATGTCATTCAAAATATCATTAAGAAAACAATTCAAATATTTTATTATTGCGTATTTTAAAAGCTTCTTGTAAATGTTGACAAAAATATAAAGCTAGAAATTAAAAAATATTTTTAAAAAATTTAATTTTTTATTTGAGTTATTCACGTTAAACAACATCATAATATATTGAAGCTTATTATAGTCTATAGTGTTTTAGTATAGAGCATACAAAGGAAAACTACTTTTGTGTAATTTAAAAAAAAAATCAGTGGGTCCGAGTTAAAAAAAATAAGCAGGACCGAATATTCATTATGTCTAACCACTCTTATTGCAAGGGTCACCTCTCTCAATTCAAAAGTTACCAGTATTTCACAAAAAAGTCACCATTATTTTTTTTTTTTTAATTTATCACGAAAGTCAAACTTCCTTTCTGAAAAACGTTGCTATAATGGTCAACATTCTCCTTCGAAATCACTACAGAAACAGAGTTATTTCCAAAAGTCACTTCCCGTTTTTTTAGTTTCTTTTCTGTGTCAAAATTGTGTTTTCACAAAAGAAAATAATTTTCTATATTTAAAAAAAAGTCTCCCCTAAGGGTTACCTTTCTTCCCTAAAATATACTATCTTCTCCAACAGTAAGCTCTTTAACCTAAAAAGTAACCTCACATCAATTGAACTTTCTTATACTGTTTAAATTCACTGTTTAACTCTTACTCTCAAAAATCACCTCCTAAAAATCATCAGTCATTCCCAAAAAAACTCAATTACTCTTTAAAAAGTCATTCCGGTATAACTCACCTTTTTTTGAAAAACTATCTGCCACCTAAAAATCAATCTACAACAAAAGACAAACCACCTTACCCAAACTCTTGCTCTCTAAAAATCTGCCTGTCTACCAAAAGTAGCCACCTCCTCCAAGAGTAACCAGTGTTTTTCCAAAAAAAAACCATCTCACATCAATTAAACTTCCTTTTCTCCTTTTAAAATTCATTGTTTTACTCACAAAAACCACCATATTTCCTAAAAAATATTAGTTACCCCCAAAAAAATCAATCCTTCTCCAAAAATTCATCCCACTATAACTCACCTTTTTTGCAACAAATTACTTTTTCTCTGTAAGTCAGCCACCAAGATACCCTAAAAGTTAATCTACAATGACAGTCAAACTTTCTAGCCCTAAAAAGTCAATGTTTTCCTCTAAAAGTCCGCCTCTTCACCAAAGCTCAACACCTCCCCAACAGTAACCCGTGTTTTTTCCAAAAAGTCATCTCACATCAATGGAACTTGTGACTCTATCTTCTAAAAATCATAAATCACCGCCAAAAATTCAAACCCTCTCCAAAAGATCATCCATTAAAAATCATCAGTTACCCTCATTAAGTCAACTCATCCTTCCAAAATTCATTCCTATCTGCCGAAAACTTACTTTCCCTCTGAAAGTCAGCCACTTTCCTCCTAATGTCATCTTTATCTCCTCACAAAATTCACACGATCTTTTTCCAAAAATGCATCGCTCTAAAAGTAGTTTTTTCGTCCCATAAAGGTCACTTCCCTCTAATGTCATTACATTCTGACCAATAGCGTTCCTTCAAGATAAGATTCGACTTTCTAGGGCGGTGGGATAGTCCAAAACTCGTATTTTATGCAAAAATAATTTTGTGTCAGGACGAAAAATGTGAAGCGAGGAGCATGGAGTATTAGAGTGACTTAGTGACTAACTGACCGTTACCCGAGAGATAATTCCTATACAATATTTCTAAAATATTTAGGCGGGAAAGCGGTCAAAATTTGGAGAGGTATAAGGGATGTTTTATATCAACGAAAAAGGAATTTGAAATGCGTACCAAGTTATTAAGGTTCGACTTTCTGGGCTGGTCCAAAATCCGTATTTTATACACAAATAATTTTATGCGAGGACGAAAATGGGAAGCGAAGAGGTATTTAAAATATCTACAAATTTTAAAAGGAAACTATGTATTTGATTTTTCGAGAACCGGAAGTGATTGAAAATTGAATGTGTATAGTAATATTGGTATTTGCATTGTCTGGACTTAATATTGCTTTTCTAAAAATTTAAAATCAGGGAAAATTTTTAAATAAAATACAATTTTCGGTTCCTCAGCATTTTGGTTCCAGGCACTTTCAGTTCCACAGCAAGCAATCGATTTCGCTTTTTACATATTGTAACTCTCACTTGCGAGTGAGAAAAAAGCTCGTGGCAAAGCGAAAGGGTGATTAGTGCACAGTAATCTCGACTATACTTACTTTTTTGCTCGGATCTATCTATTTGTCAAACTTCTTCCCTTATATGTCACATTTCTCACCTAAAAGTCATAATTTCGAAAAATATCGAGGACTTTTTTGCTCACTACAAAAAGAAAAACTAAATGCCACGTATTTCTCTTAATAATTGTTAGTAAATGAGGCAGTCAAAGCAAGAAAGTAAATGAGAGAGTAATAAAGAAGCATATAGAGTCGCACAGAGAAGACGTTTAAATGAACGGAAGGTCTCTAGTATACATTCTTTTTTCTCCTAATATTTACTCCCTTCATTTAATTGTCACTTTGCTCCTTAAGTCAAACTTTTCAATGTGAAAAGTTTTTTGCTCACGAAAAGTTGCTCTGCTCACGAAAAAAAACTAAACATGAATATGAGAGTGAGATAGTGCAGCATAGTGTGATACATTGAAATTTGAGAGCGAGAATAAAGCAGTGAAAAACTGGAAGAGATGTGTGGTTGATAATTGATCGAAAGAGTTAGATAAAGAGAGTATTGGAACATAAGGCAGTGAAATTGAGAAAGTGATAAAGAGTAACTAAGACATTAGGAGATTAACAAAGAAGAAAAGTAGTGAAACAGTGAAAGAGAGATTTGCAAAGGCGTCTCCACTATAATCAAATTATTAACATAAAAATGAATATGTACGTTAACCTTAATATAAATATACAAAGCTTTTCTCATATTCTATTAAAAAAAAACTTCACTAAAAAAATAACCTAAAACTTATATTACAACTATTTCATGTAATTAAAATAAATTAACGATATAATATTATTATTTCGCCAAGACATGAACGCGTTTTCTTCTTGCAGAGCTAATAAACTTTTTTGTTCTTTTTTTAAACATCGCAGCTAACCTACATAGTTTATATTGCCTGCATGCAATTTGTAACGCGATACGACAATTTCGGGGGTGTTTAATATAGAATAGCATAGCCAGAGCTTTAGATGTTTCATATACCTATCTTTTATGTTCAAATTTTGTTTTTTTTTTGTTAGCCGACTTAATTAATTCATTATTATAATTAGAACTATACAATATAATATAAAGGATAATAAAAAAAGAAGTTTTTGTCGCAACTATGGCTGTATAACTGTAGGTACTTGGATATTGCAGAGCAGGCAAAAACATTATTATTATAATAATGATTATATAATACGGGGCGACGAATGATGGGTTTGCGGGTGAATTAACATATAATTCCATAAAAGAGAAAAAACTATAGCTTTATGGTTATGTTCTGGTTTTTTAAGGATATAGTAGGTTATGGTATGATAAACATTCATAAGCTTTAAGCTTATTAAACCAACAAAAAACTAAAAATCTAAAACTAACCACGATATATAAAGAATCGATAAATCCGCCATATGTATAGAGCGAGCCAGTTTAATATTTTGTATATTTTATAGAAATTCTAAACATTTCGTTAAAAACCCAAGCAGAAAATAATGGTTACGTTACGATTATGTATCCGTAATATTACCATGGTTACAAAACGGTTGCAGAAATGGCACAAACTGTAACTTATTTGTGACTTATTTGAAACTTAATTGTAACTTATTTGTAACTTATTTGTAACTTATTTGTAACTTATTTGTAACTTATTTGTAACTTATTTGTAACTTATTTGTACCTTATTTGTTGCATAAAACGTATATTGTAACTTATTTGTTATATAAAAGAATTATTGCAGCTTTAATCCTACAATTTTAAAAAAAATGGCAGAAACCGTATACCTATTGTAACTTAGTTGTAACTTTTTATTTGCACAAATAGTGTAAGTGTAACTTAAATACAAAAGTTACAAAGCAAAATTGCAGAAACGGAATACTGTAACTTAATTGTAACTTGGTTGTTACAGAAATAGTTTCTTGTAACTTTTTGCAATTTTTAACGTTTAAACAAGTTACAATGACTTAAAAAAACCGTTGTTATGCAATTTTTAACGTTTAAACAAGTTACAATGACTTAAAAAACCCGTTGTTATGAAAAAAACCATACTAGACGATTTTTTTTTGTAACCAGGGATACAGACATGCTATTTGAGAAGTGTAACATGGAAGTTACTAAATTTGTAAGTAGTTAGCAAAAACCTAGCAAAAAAATGTATGTCTTTTGATACGAATCTACAATTTAATTTAAATTTCGGGAAAGCGGTCGTTTTTAGAGAAATATTTTTTATTTTTATAACAGGCTCTCGACCAATTTTGGTTTTATTATTTTTTGTAATGAAACATTTTTGTATATTTTAGAATACGTTTCTGAAGAGGCAAAAACCAAACGTATACATTTTAATAAATACAATGTCACTTTAAAAGAATATTAATACAAATTGGTTGAGATCCTGTTAATAAAATCACAATCAATAATTTATGTTATTGGAGTAAATTTCTTGATTTTCTTCAATTTTTGGTAGAATCTCTTCTCTCTTTAGTAACTTATTTTACAATTTACAAAAGAAAATCATTACAAAAAATCATAAAACCAACATTGGTCGAGAGCCTGTTATCAAAATCATATTGATTTCATCAAAAACGAAAACCGAAATTTGTAATGAAATTCATAGATTTAGATAACAAAAAACAATAAATTTTATTGTCAGGCAGGTTTACTATAGGTATAGTTTTATAAAACAAGGTTGTTGTACATTGTAGACTGAAGAGGTCTAAAAAACATTACCGAAACGTACTTATAAAATAATTATTTCTATTAATTAGGTAGCTTAACAAAAGTAATTTATTATTTATTATGTATTTCTAGTTTTATTAAATTACTAACATTTAGTTGAAGAAATTGTATGTTTGCATGCTTATACATTTATTATACCCGACTACAGTTTTTTGTAAAATCAGCCCCCCTAAAAACAGCACTGTATTTTATTTCTTGGACAAAATTTCCATTTACTTACATAAAATTAAAACTTTTAAATTTCTTATATTCAATTACAGTTAAATTATTATTTGCCTTAGCCTTATTTTATCATTTAGCTAAATATTACGTTTAAAAATGCATGCTTCACACATTTATAATAATCCGTTTGAGAAAATGCTGCAAACAAATCCACTACCTTTTTTTTAATTTGTTTAATCACAAAATTTAATTGTTTTTTAATTTAAAATAAAAATTTCGAAAACTGCAAAATCTTTCAGATTAGATCAAATTCTCGGTAAACAAGGTTCGAAAGCAAAAGATGTGTATGCGTCGAAAATAAGTTTGGCCTCACGCGTCGTCAAGGTGGAGCGTTCGGTAAGAGAATTTTTAATTTTTAATTTTTAATTTTTAATTTTTAATTTTTAATTTTTAATT